>VKOC01032989.1:0-12462 GCA_009364415.1 Spea multiplicata | reverse complement strand
TTTAATGATTTTTTTAATACTATTTTTTAAATTAATTAACATTTTTTTATCAGCTTTTCCGTTTCAGGACGGGAGGGGGAGCGAGAGACATGGTTTCTCACTGCCCTCCCCGCGATCCCCCTGCACCAATCACACTGTGATCTCTATGCAGGTCCTCACAGACCTGCAAAGAGATCGCAGCGTCTCTGTGCCTCATAGGAGGGCAGGATATCCCTTCAGGGGACCCAGAAGGGAATGCCCGATCGCGCGTAAATAATAATAACAACGCATTGTACAGCGCTGCGGAGTATGACTGCGATATATAAATAATAATAATAATACACATTGTACAGCGCTGTGGAGTATGATGGTGATATATAATAATAACACATTGTACAGCGCTGCGGAGTATGATGGTGATATATAAATAATAATAATAACACATTGTACAGCGCTGCGGAGTATGACGGCGATATATAAATAATAATAACACACGTTGTACAGCGCTGCGGAGTATGTGGAGTATTAGAAAAATAAAGAAATCAAATAGGTGATATATAGATCCCTTGTAATTGGCTACGCTATTAGCCACAGGATATGTTGCAGACAAAGGCTTAAAAAGGAGGCTAGGGAGGGAGTACGTATACATCCGGGTATAGGAATCCCGCTATGCCTACAGATACACCCTATACCTGCCTGCCTGTAATAGTAGAGACTGTGCATAGAATCAGCATGTACAGAAGTGAAAGGGTTAATAATGCGTGCATGGAATGATCGGACAGAAAGTAACAAACTGACAATGTTTCCTCTTTTGCCCACCGGTTTAATAACAATATTGTTATTTTGAGCTGATTCCCTGAAAGCTTTACCATCACAGGGGGGTAAAAATGGACTCTTTGCACGTGAAGCGGCCCCTGAGATTCACCAGAAGAAGCTCCAGAAAAAAAAACTATCAGCATCTGACACGCTCTGTTTGTTGTATTTGTTACATTAATAAAGATTTGGTTGTTCAAAGAGTCAGTGATGTCATAGAGTCAGTGATGTCACAAAGGCAGTGATGTCATCATGCAGACTAGCTTATCTAAAGGATGCGCAGCCAGCCAGGGTCTCATTTGCAGACACGACTCGGTGCTTGCAGGTGACTCTTGCTGTTTAGCAAATTCTCATAGAGATTTACAAAGACTTTTTATCAGACATCGTGCGAGTCGGGATTCCTACACATTTCACCTTTAGCGCAATCTAGAATTGCAGCGGACTTTACAAGGTGAAATAACAATGGACATTCCGTGCACAGGACCCAGTGACACTAATCAGGAGGAGCTGATCCTTTCACTGTGTCAGGTGATATCCTCCTTCTCCATCCTCCACCCGGAAGATGCCACTGAGGTTATACTTCAAAACCCCATGTCCTGTTTTGGGGTAAGACATGTTTTATGGAGATCCGTGGCCAAAAACCCACCAACAGCCAACAGAGTTCTTCGCGTCCTTCTTCAGCAGATAAACAAAGAAGTTGACCAGGAACTTTATGATGACTTGGCTGTTGCTCCTAACCACGGATATCTCGTCTCTGTCATGGCCACGTCAGCGATCTATGAACTCCTGAACGCTCTGGATGAGACATCTGTTGACGCTGACATTCTCCCCCAGCTTCTGTGTGCGCTGATCAGGCTGATTAGCAGCACTATGACAAGGATCGGGAGAACAGACGTTGGAGAGAACAGTCCATGTGGCATGGCCGTGAACATCATCAAGACCATGTTCAAGAGACAGAAGGATTTTACAGATGTGAAGACAGTGGAGTGGTTTGAGCTGATGAAGGACGAACAAACGCACCCAGCTGGAGTGATAGCGTTAAGCAAATACATGGTTTCCTCAGGATCTGGGCACCTTGGAGAAGTCATCCGTGGTCTCCTGCCATTATTGGAGACGTCCCACCAGATGCATCTCAGGACCAGCGCTGCCTTCTTTTCAGAGCTCCTTTATTACCCAGGAGTAATGGACAAGAAGACAACTAAAATGGTCATTAAAGCCATGATGAGGAATTCCATCGACCCCGATCCTGTCATCTGCTCCCTCTCCTTGCGGGCTCTTGGGAATGCTGCCATTGGGGCTCACAAACTGATCCTAAAATACAAGCGTCCAGTCCTTAGACTGTTTCTGGATAGCATGCGTGACATTCCAGTTAACATAACCGTCGCTAAAGAATCTCTGAAAGCGGCGGAAAAGTTTGTGAGGCTCCTGACCAGACGTGAAGTGGGCGAGCACTTTAACGTAATGGTCGCTTTTTGCCGCCGGTTCCTGGACAATAGAAAGCAGAACATTCAGATGAGCTCTATGCTCCTGCTTGGAGAGCTTGCCCGGAAATGTCAAGATAAAATCACAGAATCATTGGTCAAATCGTTCAAGACCTGCTTGGCATCTCTACTGCTGAAGCTTCAGTCTAAAGATGTTGAGATTGTCTCAGCAAGCATGTTCTGTCTCTACTACTGCTTGCCGATTGTGGGCTGCAGGGACCTGCAGACACTACTACAGGGGCAAAACATCGCCCAAGGGGACGACGTGCAGCTGAAATCCATCTTTAAGACTCTGGTGGAGCAGCATTCGGAGCTGGCGCGGTTCCTTGTGCTCCAGTCCACAAATCTCCTACCTCACCGTCATCTGCTGAGTGAGGCCACCGCGCAGATCGGCTTCCTCGTAGAATTTATGAACCGTCCGGACATCTTACACTTACACAGAGAAATCAAAATATATCGGCTCACCAACTATATAACGGAGCTGTCAGAGTATTTCTCTAAAGAAGAAGAGGACGCGGTAAAAAACGCCAGGAACACTCTGGTTCTACAATGGGCTTACGCGACCCGAAGAACCCGACGCTATTAAAAGGAGTACAGACAAAACCATCGCTGATGATGTCATACCCGTCTCAGGATTCATCGACATGAAGGCGGCTGCGGTGATGTGACATCACATTTTGTGGTCAAGAAGGTTTTTTTCCCTGGTTAGTGCAAAATTGGAAAGAGCCAAACTGGGGTTTTTTTGCCTTCTTTTGAATCAACAGCAACAAATGAACAGATATAGGAAAGGCTGAAGTTGATGGACGGAGGTCTTCTTTCAGCCTATATAACTATATAAGATTTAAGAGCCATGCTGGCGGATTGCAGGAGCCGATGTTTCAGACATTAATAAACATCCTTTGTCTGATATATAATGACGTGTGTTGTGTTTTACTTTTAATGAAGTTATTAGCACGCTATAAATAATTGTAATGTACATATATAAAACCCCTAAAAGAGATATAAATACTTTCAAAAGATGGTCAGCACTCCAGGCCTTTAAATTAACAATTTCACTTTATTCAAAGTCAAGTCAACGTTTCAGTCATTGCTGACTTTCATCAGGACATCTGACACTCTATATTCTTATTCACAGGAAGACCTGCAGCTAGTGATTTTTTTTAAGGGACAGTTATAACATGTGGAGAGATTTTATGATGAAATTGGTTTTGCTTTTTCTTCTCTATGGGTATAAATACAGCTAACCTCTTAATGTCCAGAGGGAAGGACAGTTGGAGTTATAGATAAATTGATTAAAAACAGTTGGAAATATTTAATTTATTTTTATTCATAAAAACAGGAATCCAATTGCTTAATCTACTTTTAATAAAAGCATTAAAGTAGTAAGTGTTTAGCTTGGTAGATCATGTTTTTTTTTTTGTAAAAGTAGGATTTTAACTTTGTGATCTCGCTCTCCGGTATGAAGGGCCAACGCCAGCGAGCTTTTCCTATAGGAAGGACTAAGCAGGCCCTGCATAAAGTAAAATCTTTCAATAGACTTGCAAGAACTGCCATTATACAGGGCCAAGAAAACACAGCAAGAGGAGCCCACTGGAGTTGGCTTGTCATAATGCAGCGTGAATAAAAAATGGTATTTGCTTTAATGTGAAGTCACCTACAAAGCACAATTCTAGTTAATTAATCCTCCGTTCGTATTCTCATCGTCCATTAACTAAATAAGAGCAGACACACTAGAGCAGAACTAGACTTAAGATATTTATACATCTATATAGACGTGAAACAGGAAAGCAAATTTGGGTAATATGTCAAATCTGGAATGCAATATATTAATATATACAAAGATTTCTTCTTCATTCATCTACAGTAAATAAATAATTTTCCAAGTCTCTTAAGTTGGCGGCCATTCTTTCACTTTATACATGTCGAGGTACAAGAAGAGCGAACTGCAGAGCCGGACCTTCACAAACTGTGTTAATCTGTCTTTTTATTGGGAATAACTTCTTGTTCTTGGGTAACACTTCCATTACAGATTCCATTACTGTCCAGCTGCACAAGAAAAGAAAAAAATAAATATAGTATATATATATATAAACATTTCCAGAAATTATGAAATTAAGGTAACCTTACAAAATGGGTCACCTAGAGATATACAATTAACCCTTCACGTCTCTTATCACAATGAATAAAAAAATAATTAAAAAAAATAAGCCAATCAGGTGCGCTTAAAAATTACATTCTAAACACTAGACATCCGCAAATACATTTTAGCATTAACATGTAAATGTGAAAATGCCCCAATGCAGGCTTTAAGTGTATTTATATTAAACAATAAATATGAGTGATAGATTTAAGTTTTTAAGTATTTATGCTAAATCTAAAAGCCTCCCGCACCATGCTTCCCCTTGGTGAGCAGAGCAGCTTGGTTTAGCCCCTTCCAAGCTGATGGTGCTTTAACCAGCACAAATAGGTGCCGACACTTCAATCCTGCTTGCCTGTGCATGCAGTGTCGCTCGTGTCTGAATAAAAGACTGAGAAGTGCTGATTGCTAGAACTAAACACGCAAAGTCTTGTAAGTGCGCACAAGATCTAGAAATCAGAAGAGGACAGAAGGGGATCATTGGATGAGCGGAGAGACCAGTGTATTTAGAGATGAGTGAGGAGATCTAGGGAGGGGATTTTGAAATGAATCCTGAAGCGCACAGGCAGTCAATGAAGAGACTGACAGAGGGGAGAGGTGTTAGTAAAGCGATGGGAGAGGAAGATAAGTCTGGCAGTAGCAGCATTCATGGTGGATTGTAGAGGAGTGAGACAGTTAAGACCAGCTTAGAAAGAGTTACAATAATCAAGGAGGGGGATAATGAAGGCATGAACAAGAGCCTTAAATAGGAAGATGATAGCACCATTAACATTAAGGGAAACCGATTGGGGAGTGTTAGCGCCGGAGGGAGGGAAGATGAGAATTAGTTTCAGAAAACGTGCAGACATCCAGGTAGAGACAGAAGCGTCACAGTTACAGGATCTAAGACAGAGGGAGAGAGATTAAGACAGGATAGATAGATCTGGGTGTCATCAGCATACAGGTGGTATTGAAAGCCAAAGGAAGAGATTAGTTGACCAAGTGAGGAAGTGTAAAGAGAGAACAGAAGGGGTCCTAGAACTGAGCCTTGGGGTACCACGATGGAGAGGGGAAGGGGACGTGTTATTGGAGACGGAGAAGCTGAAAGCACGATCAGTAACGACCATTACTTATCGTGTCGGATGTATGATACCTTGTTGGTCCCGTTTAGTACTTGCTTCTCCTCTTTACTGGAAGGAGGGGTATTCTGAACTGCTTTCTTTGGCCAGATACGGTTGATGATGGGTGATATGAAGGGATATACAATGGGCTCCAAAAATTTCTTGTACACCCAGAGGAGGACTGGAATCACAATGCATGGAATGCACACCATTCTACCTGATGAGCAGCAAAAACATACAGGATCAGAGAGTAAAATAATCAGTTCAATGACTTACTTTGCACAATATTTATATATATATATAAATCACTGTATGGAGTTTTGTGTGACATATTAATAATAATAAGACCTGTCCTCTTGTCGGATTATTACTTGTTTTATATAGAGCTAGCACTGCACAACTGGCTTTGCGTTCTTTTATGAAACTTCTTCTTCTCGCTCCAGGATCTACAACGTTGCCTTGTCTCAAACCCTTGATGTGATGTGCCCTGCGTATCTAAATTCTGTTCACTTGCCTACCACCCTCTCAAAAAGAAATACTTTATAAAATATCATAACTGAATAGGTGTTCCCTCTTTCAACAGAGAGAAGTTTTGCTAATAACATTTTTTGGCTTTCAACAGGCAGCACATGTATTCTGCACCAGCAGCGAATGTGAACCTGGTCACAAAAGGAGGGTAACCGGACACCCGGAACTCAAAGTAACAGAACAAAACGGTAACGGCAGAGAACGTGTACAGCAGAGAAACAGAATCTGACGGCACTGAGTCTGCACGTCGTCCCTGCTTTATATGGTTAGGTTGATGGAATATCATATATATATATATATATATATATCATACAACACTCTTATATACAACACTCTTGTGTGTGTTGTATATAAACGCATCTAGAAGCAAATCCCTAAAAAACTATTAAGACTCAGAAGAGTAAACCCCATGTTTAAATATTTTAATATTTACATTTATTTATATTTGCTGGCCATTAATAAATGCTATGTACAGCATATTCTCACATCTGTTTTTTCGTAAAAAAGCATAGCTTTGGCGTAAAAACTACCGGTGAGCATTCACCATTACAGCTACGCAGACAGCTCTGTCATGTATGGTCAGCACCTTCCCCTCCTGCCCTAATAACCCCTGTAAACTTGCCCCGAGAGCCCAGCTTCCCCTCCCGCCTGGGGTAACCTCTATCTCCGCTCTCCTTATATACACACACCCTTCCCTTCTGTTATATTATTATAGATTCATTCGGCCTCAACAATCGACAAACTAACCTGCTTCCGAGATCTCACTGACGCCGTCTAGTTTACTAACCGGAAGTCTGCATCACATCCTGGAGTTACGTCACCGGAATATTTACAAGGAGTTACACAATGCAGTAAAGTTGCTGCGCAGCGCCCCTAGCGGTGATTATGCAGTATGCACCGAGCTGTGCGCGCTAGCGATGTACGTTTTTTCAAGCGCAACATACAAGTCGCAGACCCTCCCCCCCCCACCATCTCTGTTATCCCACAAAGGGGGGATTAGCAGATTTTAACACAGTTAACGCAGTTATGTGAAAAAAAAAGAAAAAAAAAAAAGGAAAAGGGTCAAACTGGCCCCAAAAAAGAGTAGTGCAAAGTGATACTTATTTCAGGACAGTCACTACGCCATTCATCTTTTTAATAATATATATACGTTGTAGCGAATCTATGCTATAGAAACACTACGCAAATATTAAGCACATGAATGCACTCGATGTTCCGTAAGTGGTGCATTTTACTGGGCTAAAAAAGAGGGGCTGTTACGCTTTGGGGAGGTCTCTTTATCCAAAGTGATGTTTAAATTACATCACTATTATTATTATTATTATTATTATTATAAGTATCATTTATTGTTATATATATTCAAGGGCTCTGACGTGACGAGAATTAACAGACTTAGACAAACCGATGCGTTAGGTGGAGAGAGCCCGGCTCGCAAGCTTACAATCACTATATTAACGTCTACCACCTCTGCTGGGAGGCTGTTTTACCTATCTTCTCCGCCTTTGAAATGATCTTCCCTCCTGTATTTTCTTAACCCCCTTTAAGTATTTAAACGTTTCTCTCCGGTCCCCCCTCTCTCTTCTTTCCCTCAACCCGGACAGACTGAGCTCTCTTAGTCTTTCCTGATAAATTTTTATCCAGCAATCCATTCCCCCCCATTTTAGCCGCCCTTCTCTGGACTCTCCAATATCTCAATATCCTTCTGGAGATGGGGGTCTCCAAAACTGGCCCCGATACTCTAGGTGAGGTCTGACCGGAGATCTGTAACGTGGCAGAACCTCTCCCTCTTCCTGCTACTAATGCCCCTCGCTATACAGCCCACCACCCTGCTTTTACTGGTTTGTTAAATGGTTGCTTCACTGACCCCCAAATAGCCATGATGGAAAACAACAACATAATTTGAAGTCAGAACTGATTTACTGGATGTGGTTAGACGTGGATGGGGGCAGGGAGTTACTAAAGCTACGTTTTACTATATGACTTGATGCGCTATAGGTAACTTTTTACATAATTTAGTAGGTTTCAGAACTTTACATGTATATTGTATAATGTATATACTGTATTTTCACCGTATAATTTATGCACCCATCTGCTGCTGTTTCTATACACATTATCGGGGGTTTTAGGGCTGTAGAACCCTGCGATACCCTCATACCCATCAAACATTGACACTCGGGAGCTATGCTCACCTGCAGCATAATTATGTCATACAAATAGAAATGGCACAACAGACAAGCACCACGCCAACTCCAAGAGAAGCAGGCTGTGACACCTGGTAGGGGGCTTTTCATCAGTGGCGTCTCCAGCTTTCATATTTAAGGGGGGCACATGGGGGGACAGGGTCAATTATATATATATAGTGTATATGTAGTGTTTTATATTTCTTTGGGCCCCGCTCCACGCTCCCTGGCATGCAATCACTCCCTACGCTACCACACCGAAAAACTAAATATTTGCCACACTGACTGCAGATCAGGGGAAGACTGAGAGAGTCAGTGAGTCTTCCATCCTTTTGACTGCACCGTGACATTGAGAGGTTCTCTCCCCTGTAATCATCCCCAGAGTCCCTTTGTCCCCTCATTCACTAAGTCATACCTCTCTTTAACTTACTCCCTGTAGTACAGGTATAGATCAAATAAACAGCACATTGAAACAACATTTGCAACTGAATAAGACATAAAAACCCTGTATTTGCAGGTATACATAAATACTGTATGGAAACATAGCATTGCAGGTATAGATCACATGTAAACTCAGCACTGAAGGTATAGATCAAATAAACAACACACGGAAACAGGTATTTATCAACTGAATAAGTCATCCAAATCCTATATTTGCAGGTAAGCATAAATAATGTATGGAAACATAGCAGATATGGATCTACAGAATAACACAAAACCCAGCTTTGCAGGTATAGATCAACTGGACTTCACATAAAAACTTAGCATTAAAGGTATAGATAAAACCCCCTAAATTACAAGCATAGGTCAGAGGTTGCACCCCAAAGCCAGCCCTGGCGTCCACATTGCCCACATAGAACCTGACTAGCACCCAAATTGCACACACATTGTATGTGCCATCTTTGTCCCCAGGCAGCCCAGTATGAGTCAACATTGCCCCTAAGCAGCCGAGCGTACGCCATCTTTGTCCCATAAACACCCTGGCTGTGCCATCTTGATCCCCAATGTTAAACACTCTACTTATACCATCTCTGCCTTTTTGACAAATCAATTATACACCTATGATTCACACAAACACTTTTACAGTCACTCACTAATTCACTTTCACAATTCATTCACACAATCATTTATTATTTCACTCTTTCACAAATTGTTTACACATATTCATTAATTCTCTCACTCATTTACACAATCCATCTACACATTAATTAATTTATCCTCACTCATTCACACCATGCATCCACTCATTAATCCTGCTTCACTGCTGAGTGCCGGAACAAGACGTCATATTCCGGCGCTCAGCATGAAATGCCGGCACCGAGACCAAGACAGAGGCCTCGCAGAGGAGAGTGAGAGGCGGTGAACGGTTACTGAAAACTTATTCCTGAGCGACTGCTCTGCTCCCCTCTCTATCCTCCGCGTATATCACGGCTGCACACAAAATAAAAAAAAGACAGTGTTTCAATTGGGGGGCAGATGGGGGGCACAGCATCTTTTAGGGGGGGACACTATCTGCCAAATTTTTCTTTTGATAGTTAAGGGACAATTTGAACGTACCTTTAAAGGGTCCACAGGTGTGCTGCTCTCCTGCTGTCTGTATACGAACCAGTGGGGCAAAGCTGTAGCTAGCTCCTTTTACGCCCCAGTCAAGAATGGAAAATCGTGCCCCCAGCTGTTTTTTTTTTTTTTTAACATAGGCTATTTTATTTTACACTGCCCTTTACACCACCTTGCCCATAAACACACACACTGCGCTTACACAGCCTGCCATAGACACTGCCTTTACACATACCTGCTGATAAACACACACACGTGCCCATAAACACACATAATACACATGCACTACCTTACACATACACTGCCCTTACACACAGCAGCCCATAAACACACATATACACATACCTGCTGATAAGCACATATACGCACACACACAGCCCTTACACCCCATCTCTTACCTTTCATCCTCCACCTTCCATTTAATTTTGGAAGCGCGAGGTCTGTCACTCCAGGGCTCTGCTTTAGTGCTCTCTTTTTACTACGTGGCGGCTTTAGATGCAGAGCGCAGGGATGGCGTCATTTGCCGGCGTGTAGCGATTACGAAGCACGGAAGCTTAGGTCTGAAGTGATTGACCTTGCGCTCCCTAATGTCGGGCCGGTTAGAGGGGGATTGTGATCTCCCCATCCAATCCTACAGCTGCTGATTAGGCGGCTGTGCGCCCCCTCGCAGCTGCGCCTAAGGAGAGTGCCTCTCTCGTCTCACCCTTCCTACGACCCTGCAGTGGGGTCTCCAGCAGTTATATTAAGGGGGCATAGGGGGAGACAACCTATTTTAGTTATATGGTACATACATAAACAGTTGCCCCAGCACCCGGACTGCACCCATAGTGGTCTCCTCTCAGTCCGGTTTAGGAGCTCCCTTTATTCATTCTATACTTTTTAGACTTAAAACAGTAACAATAATGTATAGACTGCCAGAATACACACGTACACTGCCGTTACAAATGCCTGCCCATAAACACGTACACATATTCATGCGTGCCCTTAGACATACTTACCCTAATATGTATGTGAAAAAGTGTCTGAATCGTATGGTTTTAAAGACCAGAACATAATCATCTCTTCAGTAGCCGCTCTAAAAATTAGGTAAATACAACACCCGATGAACATGAAGTGTTGGCGATTGTCAAAGAGATGTTTTTCCCCCTTTGAACAGGGCAGAAGAGACACACGAAATTAATCGCAGTGAAAGGGTAATTAGGCACCCCTTTTTAACAACACTTAGTGATTGTTCTGTTCTGAAAGTGATGTTCGTATACTTTGCACAATGCTTCCCCCTAATAGTAACTGCACACAGACCAGCCCAAGGGATTGAGCCAAGCAGCTCTGGAATACAAATATTCAACACCTTGACCGCAATGAACTACAAGGAGAGCTTGGCTGGTCCCGTATAATGTATAGATAAATCACTGGCATGTCCCTAGTACCTTCTCGCTGCATAAGTCTGTCTAGGAAGGTGAGCAACTTAAGAATCATGACTCCCTTACACAAATAAATCCCAACAACGTATTTTATGGTAAAAGCTGAGTAGCGCAAGTCATTTCGGCTGTATGAAGGTTGCTAATGACATGGTGTTGCAGTCTCCTATGCACCAAGTGCAGAGCATATATTCACTCTCCATTGTAAGCTCAGGGCCCTCCTCACCTGTTTGTCATCTTACGTTATATATTACTTATGTCCTGACTACCCTTTGTACAGGGCTGCAGATTCTGATGGCGCTAAAGAAAACAAATAAGAAAACTGATATATTCAACATACATCTCTAACCCCAATAGTTTATCTACACCATAGCACTTCTACAGCCCGTTATATAGTTATATATGGTGTGTGTTAAAAGGAAAAAAGTGATGGCAGCAATTCACATTAGTGAAGGTGGAGATTTAAGAAGTGAAGTTTCCAGTTGTGTAGCAAGCTTCTAATTAGCTATATAAGCTGCCAGGGCCAACAGCAAGTCAAGGGGTATAATTAGGGACAAACATACAATATATACCGTAACAGTGAACACAGCATAGATTAAACCCACTCAGACATATAGTTTTGGGAACACTAACAGAAATAGCATTGCAGTAAATGTGTTTGGCACTTTTGATCAAGGAAATCCACTGCGCATACTCAGCATTAGATTAAGATTTGCAGTACTGATATTATGTGATCAATTCCATTCATCACAATTTCATAACTCAATAGGAATGATTGCAAATTATGCAGACTTTAAAATGTTACTATGCCGGCTTCTTCAATAAAAGGTTAATTTTAATATGTAAAGACCGTTACTCATCCATTGTACACTGTGGGGGAGTCTGAAACCCAAAGACTGGTCGTTCTCTGCTACGTAACCCAAGTTTAAGGACCCAATTTATTTTTTATGTTTCAATCATTTGTTAAAAAAAAATAAATTAGAAAATGAAGACGTCAGATGCAAAGTTTTTGGAACACGGTAGTTTATTTCTGTACATCTGCAATACTTTACTCCCGAGCCATAAGTTTCTGCTTTTTCAGCTTCTTCTGGGAGATCTAAAAAGTAAAAATGAATTCCATATTAACATCAATCTGTAAAAGTATTTTAACTAATGACTTAACCGATGAAAGGTAAGCTACAGACTTACAGCCAAACAAAAAGCACGAATAAAGCAGATAAAAAAAAAAAAAGGAGTCATTCCAGAAGCATCAGATTTTGACTATACACC
>VKOC01032986.1:0-10939 GCA_009364415.1 Spea multiplicata | reverse complement strand
TTTATCGTTTGTACAACAGGTTTTTGTGGCCTGTCATAACGACTACGGGTTGTTCTGATCCCTCCAGTAGATGACGCCATTCTTCAGACGCCATTTTAATAGCCAGGAGTTCAGGATTGCCGACGTCATAGTTTTGTTCAGCAGCAGAAAAGCCCTTGGAAAAAAAAGGACAAGGATGGTACTTTGTGGTCTGTTCTTTAAGTTGTGACAAGATAGCTCCCGCACTGGTCTCAGAGGCATCAACCTCCAGGAGGAATTGTTTGGTTGGGTCTGGGCGGAGAAGAATGGGAGCTGCTTCAATGACTCGAATGCTTTTTGGGCTTCTGCGGTCCATTGGGTTGGGTCGATGCCCTTTTTAGTCATAGCGTTGATGTGGGCCAGTATCGCGGAATAGTTCCTGATGAAGCGCCAGTAATAATTGGCAAAGCCTAGGAACCGTTGGACGGCTTTGAGTGGTTGTGGGAGGGGCCATGCGGTAATGGCCTCGAGCTTAGTTGGATCCATATGCAGGCTATCAGAAGAGGCGATGTAGCCAAGGAAGGGTAAACTGGACTTCTCGAATACACACTTCTCGGCCTTGGTGTACAGACTGTTCTCTCTTAACCTCTGCAACACAGACGTGACGTGGGATAGAAGCATGTCCCTGAAAATGTCATTGACGAAGGCCTGAAACACAGCAGTAACGCTACATAACCCGAAGGGCATCACTTTGTATTAGTGCCCAAAACGGGTATTGAATGCTGTTTTCCATTCATGCCCGGATCAAATTGTAGGCTCCTCTGAGATCCAACTTAGTGAAGACCTTCGCTTCTTTCAGGAGGTCATAGATCTCTGTGATGAGGGGAAGCGGGTACCTGTTTTTTATCATGATGCGATTCAATCCTCTGTAGTCGATGCAGGGCCTTAAGTATCCTTCTTTCTTGGCCACGAGGAAGTCAGCCCCGGTAGGGGAAGAGGAAGGACGGATGAAGCCTTTTTCCAAGACAAGAAGTCCAAATAATCCCCTTGGTACAAGGGTTCTGGGATCTGAGATTGAGGCGTTGGCAAGGTATGGCACAGTGTTCTTGACAGCGGTTGCTCCATGACAGTATCTCTCCTTTCTCCCAGTCTATGAGGTTGTGACGACGCAACCAGGGATGACCCAGGATAAGAGAGGTGTGAGGAGACGAGATCATCTCAAACGTGAGCTGTTCCTGGTGGGTAACCCCTAACAGGAAGATCAATGGTTTGGTTTCCTGAGTAACAATCCCGGATGCCAGGAGAGAGCTATCAACGGATGCCACCAGAGAGGGTGCTTCTTTGGTACGGAGTGGTACGACGTGTTTCTGTGCCCATTACAGAACCATGAATACGCCAGCAGCTCCGGAATCAATGAAGGCTCGGGTGGTTACAGAGCGGTCCTCCCAACGGATCGATACAGGTACTGTCATGCGGGTATTGGGAGGAGATAGGACAGGAGACACGCTTAGGGAGTCTCCTCCTGTGGTCCCTAAGCAGTGTCTTTTACCGGCCGAATGGGGCGGGTGAACAACTGATGGTCGGCTTGACCGCAATATAAACAAAGCCCTTGCGTTCTTCTGTGGTTTTTTCGGCTTTGGTGAGTTTGCGAACGGTACCTATCTCCATGGGCTCTTCGGGAGTGGTAGAGGGTGAACCCAGGTCTTCTTCCTCTATTGTGTTCGGTTATCCTTTCTTGGATACGTTTATCCACTCGGAGACAGAGGGATATGTATTCCTCGAGATCCGTGGGTGTATCGTGATATACAAGGGTGTCCTTGATCTTCTCGTTGAGTCCCCGTCTGTATGCGGCTTTGAGGGTGCCTTCCTCCCAGTTGGTCTCGTGAGCCAGGGTGCGAAACTCCACGGTGTTTTGGGCTAAGGTTTTTCGGCCTTGCTGGAGTTCGAGCAATGAGGACTCTTCGGTTTCTTGACGACCCAGGGCATCAAAGACGGTACGTAGAGATTCCATAAATGCGGGGCAGTCCTCTAGAAGATAGGATTCTTGCTCCACTAGGGGTCCCTTCTGGTCTCCAGAGTATTTGTCGGGTAGATGGAATTTAGCAACATAATTAACCCAAGGAGGATTAACCCATTAACAGAATCTGCAAGATCTTTCAGCCAGCAAGACAGCACATTATACACATGTAAAAATGTTCCCATGGTCCTTCCTGTGTTGCATGTTCACCTGCACAAAGTAGTGGAGTACCCATGACACACAGTAAAAGGTTAGTGAAGAAAAGACATGATAGAAAGAGGCAACTACAGAGTAGTGGAAATTGGTCAAAATTACACATAACAAGGTAAGGCTGCCTAGGGTATTGCAACTACATCTGTACAGGGATACATTTGGAATGGTAAACATCTGCAAATAATTAAGGTTTAGTGTCCCTGTGGGTCGTTTTCCAATTTTTGTTACATGTCATTGCATTTAGTTTTTATTTTCTTTCCTTTCTTGACGCATCAATGTCTGAGATTTTACACTTTAACTTTATATACTTTAGTGGTCACAGGAGAGTATAGGTGATAAGCATAACTGGGAACTTTCCGAACTCTCCAGTTCAAGTCACGGGAGCAAGGTCTTGACACGCCCCACTCCTTGCCCATTTTCCCTTGAATTAGGGGTGTTTCCAGCAGACGTCAGCAGGACCTGACTTAAGCGGGACCTCAATCCATTCCTGGATTTCCTTATGCTCTGTTCTGATCTTCCATTCCTTGTTTCTAGTTCTGTTCTTTGCTTCAGCTCTGTTTCCTTCATGGGTGTGCCCCACCCATTATGTATGTCTCAATCTGCAGTCTAAAGATATTGCTATGTGTTTGGATTTCATGTTTGGTTTGTTTCATACCTCTGTAAGCAAAAAAATATTTTTCTCAATCATAGCTTTTATTAAATATGAAAAAATAGTTTACATAAACTAATATTTACTAGTAAAACTTTTTTCCTATAGGGTCATCTTATAATCAGGATTTTTCTTTTTCCTAAATTAATATTCAGATTTTGTGGGGTCGTCTTATAATCAAGCAAATACGGTAATTAATATCACATCCTTCACACAAAAAATCCCACAAAGTTGTTGGGTTAAAAAAACACAATTTAAATCTTGCATTTATGAATTAATAACTCGGCAACTCTACATTCATAAGACATATGTATGTGAAATTAGTTTTACCTGAAAACACAGCTGAACCCAGTTTTATTTAGACTTCCAGTCCCTTTAATAATTACATTTTGATCCAATTTAGATTTTGTGAGAGACAGTATTTATATACAAATAGTGTGCATGTTAGTTTGTCTGAGAGATGGTGTGTGGCTACTGGCTAGCGTGATTATGAACACTAAATGTTTTCAGTTTGCATTAGTATGGCAAACTGTGAGTGGGTTAGTCTCTTAGCCTTGGGAAACATATCCCCATTTGTAAACTAAAAGAGAAATTCACCAGGGGCATACCTAGAGTATTGGCTCCCCTGCCCCTCCCCCCACTCACTTTAAAATGTAAAAACACGAACACTCACATTTCTTCTTATAAACACTCTCTCATGGTCTCTCTCTCAGTATCTCCCTACCTTCTTTTCTTTCTTTGTCTGCTTCTCTGTGAACCAGGCCTCCCGGAGGACTTCCAGAAAAAGGCAGAGCATTCAGTCACATCCTCTTCCTGATTGGAGGAACAGAGCGAGAGACTGTCCCATTGGCTCTGCCTTTTGCAAAAGTACTCAGCTAGACCAGAGTAATGAAGACAGTGTTGCGGAATAAGAGAAGAGTTTCTGCACTGCTCTATCTCTGCATTATAACGGCCTTAGACTACTTATGAAAAAAGGTCAGCCTCTCCCCCATCCTCCATTTGCGGAGAGGGTGTGCACAGAGTGGCAAAAGTGCTCCTGGAGGCCCTGTTCACAGAGAAACAGCAAATAAAGATGACATGGGGAGAAGTAAAAAGAAGAAGTAAGAAAGTAGACATGGGCACAAAAGTAGTTGGTGGAGAAGGTAGGGAGACATTGAGACAGAGGACATTTCCAGCAGACGTATGACTTCTGGTTTCCCAGTGGGGGTATCCTCCTGAGGAGTGGCACCTAGGAAGGGGGCCCAAGTACTTCACTGGTACAGGTGGTTAAGATGTTCATTACTAGCCATGTTTTATTCTATAATAAAAGTACTCCTTTATTACACCTTTTCCTGATCTATAATATTTTTGTTCTGCAATACAGTTTTTTCAGTAATTTTTTTAATTTGTATTGATGCAAATACATGCTGCCCCAAACATTTGAGGTTTCCAAATTGGGCATCTGTGTTGGGATGTGTTTCAAAGGGTGTGTCCGGTCCACAAAGGTGATGGAATAGGAGGCAAGAAAAAGCCCAAACAGGGGTCATGTGGGAGCTGCAAAGGAGATCTATGCTCCTTCTCTATTGCTTTTTCACCTCCCTGGCCCCATGAGGGCTAGTTCATGCTCCTCACTACCCACAAAAACTTGAGTGTGAGCAGGCTGGCCAGGAGTATCTAAAAACAAATAAATGGTACTGCTAGGAAGTATGCAAATAAACACAAGACAAGGTGGTCCATCTTAAACAACTACCCCAGGGCCCCAAACTCCTTAATCTGGCCTTGGTTTTGGGCAGCAGAATAGGCATCAGTGTAATATGTTTTTGAACAGGAAAATTACTATTATATGTGTTTGTCCATAAGAATAACAGAGAATGAGTTTAACATTTGTAGGATCCCTCTCACAGCGTCTGTTTTGTTTTATCACCCATAAGCCCAGGAGTGACATATTTAAGGGCTCGATTAGATGTTATCCCTTTAGAACCATTCAGCACTAGAAACAATATACGGTAATATATTTATAGACTAGTTATCTAGTCCTCATTCACACAATGACCATAACATTAAAAAAGCGCATGTTATCACAAAGCGAATATATATACATATTTCACTTTCCCCTATATTAACCATCTTATCCTGGTCTATTTCCCTTTTCCTTTATGATTTATTTATCCAAACAACTTACTGTAGAATGTGTTTATATTCCATCAGCTCCAAAATGCCCATCACATATCCACAAGAAAAAACATTACTTATTACTTATACATGAGAAGAGCTGTATTGTAGCTGCCTTAGCTTGTCCTAGATAGCTGAGCAGAGTATATTTCCTTTTTCTCTTCTCTTTGTCAAAAATATTATTACACATGGCCAGTTTTCCAGTAAGATTTCCCCAAGCTCCCATTTAGAGTGCTAGAAACAGTTGCTTAATCTAACTTGAATATTTGTGGATAATATTTTTAATATAGATGGATCACCCTGTGGAACAATTTTCAGTTTTTCTATTTATAATATATATCATAATATAAATATTCCAACCTTTTCGCCTTGCTCATGGATAACAGTATTTGGGCTACTTTTTATAGAGGAGGGTATTGAGTTAGCCATATACTTAAAATAGCTTTGATGATAACTGATTCAAAAATATCAGGAATCTTTATAAATTTAGGCCAAGGGTATAGTCTTGGACAGGTAAATGCCTTATACCAGTAATTTTATAGGGTAATCATTAGTATTTTAAAAACTGTACATAGCTACAGAAGTTATAACTCTACATTTGTTTGACACTTAAAGAGATGATTAAACTGCTCAGGGAAATCACAATTCCATACTAGAAATTTCATCTCACAGGTAAAGTGGCACAAGAAAGATGGTACAATTTATTATGACATTCAAGTGAGCCAAGGGAGAAAATAGTTCATCTTGGTCACTGGCATAATACATAGACCACAAGCAAATACATTGGTCTGTTTATCCAATTGGCAAGGTGACATTTACACACAGACAGCTTTCTTAAAAAAGGCAATTACACCGTGTGTGAATTTCAAGATAATTGATAGAAACAGTGTATTTGGACCATGATTTGATAAAGAGCACAAAAATGCATTTGTCCGAAAACGCAAAAGCTATGCACCTGTCTCCAAAAGGCCTTTACAAGTGGACATTGCCAGAGACAGTGGAAGAGGTCCGCAGCTGGCCTGCGGCACTTCGGACACATCGATTGGTCCAAGGACGGAGAGGTATATCGAGAGCCATCCACTTTCCTGAAACCTGCCTATAGAGGGCAGCCAAATTCTGTATCTTAAACAAGCCAATTTTTGCCCGTTTGCTGTTCCATAAAAACCCTGTGTAATGAAAACCGTTTTCTAGAGAGGACTGTTTCTATTCCTTTTTGTATTTTACTTTTATTTTTATTGTATAAGATTTTTGTTAGCGTATTTCCTGGACCATATTGTATTTCTTGTATCTAAACCATTGATGTGTTTGCTTTTGTTTACACATTTCAATATGCTGACATGTAGTATGAAAAAATGGAAATGACATCTCTATATCTCTCTTGCATCTGTAATGCATTTCTATGTTATATGAGTATGGTAAATAAATAACCATATTGTTTTTTAAAAAGTTGCTTAGAGTTTCCAGAGCTCCTGGTCTGCTTTAGTATTTATTTTAGTAGAAGTCACTCCACATTACAGTCAAACTATGGTTGTATTTTTTTTCCTGAATGCTGAAGGTACCTTTTTTAAGAACATCCATGTCCACCTGAACTTTCTTCTTGTGTTAAGGTGTTGTAATATAATGCATTACACTGACTTCTAACATTGACTTTTGGAATGAATATATATATTCCGAAAGTAAGTCTATGTGTGCCTCTGTATGTATCACTGTGATTTCTGTTTAAAATAAGTACCTACCATGCTTCCTGCAGGGTGGACCCCTTTCTGGAACATGCTAACACTTGCCTAGAGAACATTTTACAAGAAACATGTTGTATATGAATAATGCTGTACAAATCAGAGTCAGCACTTGTCTGTTCCCTGCTTTTCGAAAAATTAATAATGTCCCTATATTTCATTGCTGTAAGCTGTCTGACACTAGATATGTTTCAGATGTATGGGAGATTATGCACACAGGCTGTTTTTTAATCCATCAAAAAAAGACCTGCAAGAAAAAGTTATAGAAAAAGAAATAATAAAAAAAAACCTATCCTTATTATCCAACAATGAAGAGAGGACAAATTATGCACCATTATTAATGGCACAGCATCTCTTGGTTACACAACCTGGGTTTCTTGCCTTCCAATCTTCCCCCTTCTTCCGCTTCAGTTTCAAGGAGAGAGTGTGCCTATTTACTGCAGTTTGAATCAGTGTGAGTTTGCACATGTAATTGGCAGTGGAATGGAAATGAGCGTGTACAGTTTGAGCAATAAGGCACTGCAGGACTGTTATTGTTCAGCTGCAATCAGACACCACAGTTGTGTGGGGCGGGACCGGCCAAACAAGAGGACTTGTGTGACCACCTGAGAGGAGTAATTATATTGCACACAATACACCTTGAGAATAGAGTTTTTTTTCACCAGAGAATCAGTCCTCGCATCTGGTAGCTGAATGACAGAGGAAATAATGCACTGGAGCTGAAAGACCAAAACACAGGGACCTGTAGAGTAAGATAATAATACAACGTGCCAAAATTATGATTTCTAAAACTCCCTGTGATTCATCATGCTGTTCTACAACCTGCAAATATCCGGTTACTGTCTTCCCTCCTGCTAATTTCATCAGTGGAATACAGCATACAGCATCTGTGATAGACCCACTTTGTATAAGTGTATAATGTCAATGGGATGGACACAGTTTATAAATATTTGCACGCTGCTAGGTTCGCTCTTTTTGCAGTGATGAGTTTCTCACCCCACTGGTGCGTAAGGGTTAAATGAAGTCAAGTCTTATTTATCTACATTTTCATGTGAAAAAATTAGAACTTTCTCATTCACTCACAAATCACACAACCATCATTGCAGATTAAATGTGGGTTTTAGGTGTATTTAAATAGGAATAGCATAGGGTACATTGCAATATATCAGGCTAAGTGCAAGCAAGGCCACTTGAATGGGAGCAATTTGTCTTTCTCCTCCAGATCAAGTTTGTATCTGTTATCCTCCTTTGCTGGTAAGCTGTTCTGTGATGGTACTACTATATTTATGATACCACAACCACTAGATTGTTGTCTGTGGTATAATCAGTGTGCTTGCTGTGATTGAAAATCAGATTCATGCAGGTGGATGCAGATTTCAAGTGCCTTTTATCTGAATGACATGCTCCGCAGGGACTCGATATTTAATAGCTCCAATACTTCACTCCTCTACCCCCAGGGCTGTACTAATTGCAGGTAATATGGAGCTGCTCTTTGAAATGATGTACACCTCGAAATCCTCATTGATCAGCAAGATGCATATGTGAGCACAGGCGGCTGCTTAAACATAGACCATCTATTACAGAGTAATTAAAGTCAATGTGGGGAGAAAACAATAATTACAAGTGGAAGAAAGGGATTTCCTCTCTACTCTTTGCTCTTCCTGGTCATTAACAAAAGTACTCATGGTACACAACAATATAATTTATCTGTAAAGAACTTGCAGTTATGCTATTCAGACTATTCATAAAGTGTACTGCTTTATTAGCTTACACAGTTGTGTTTTGAGGTCTGATCTATTGTCTCTGCAGTTCTAGATTTCCTAAATTGCATTTTTAGCCATTTCATAGGCATTCAATAAAAATGGAGCACAGCACAGATGTGAACTCCACCCATATGCGGCCATATTCTTTACACTTGTAGTGTCATTAATATTATATTTATTTTACTTTGAAGTGTTGATATAATGTTTGTTTCCTAAACTATCCAACTTCCTATTGGAGATGTCACAATTGCACAAAGGCTCAGTGACAAATTAATGATGTTCCTTGTGTTGTCCTTGGGGACTTCAACATCCCAGTTGACACCCCATTGAATCCCACGGCTTAAAAATTTCTTTCTATTACCTCCTCTTTTGATCTCCAACAACATATTAACATTGAGACGGACTCGTTCCTTCAGACACACACCGCTGTGGATATTATACAGCCCAACCACTCGTCCGTCTGGAACCCAGTTTCTATGTTTCCTATTGCCGCCCACACCACTAGGGCCAGGACCAGGACATACAGGTTTTACTTTTGGAACTGCCGTGCGGCAAGAATAGCCTCCTGCCCCACTATGTGAACCAGACAGGATTATCTCCACAGGCCTGCCTGACTGTCGGTGGAAGATATCAGACGTGGGGGTCTGTTTGAGGCTAATCCCTTTATCTCCCCTATATTCCTGGGAGACCTGAATTCCCCAGCCAGACTTCTCATTCTGTGTGTTGATGTGATTATGTGGATATATTTACCTGTGTCTGTGTACAATAAAGCGTTCTTAATGTTATACCCTACACTGAGTCTTGGCTAGTGACTGGGAAGCCGGGGAAAGTGTGTGTGTCAAGAGCTAAGACAGCATAAGACATTGGAGGTAGTCGGTTGGACTAGCCAGATCCGTGACAGTGGTGGCAGCGGTGGGATTGCTCCTAGCTAAACGGGACATCCAAACCACTACCAGGACCAAGAAGCCGAGAGGGAGAGCACCCTACAAGTGCATGGACCAGTATGCTAAACTTAAGCGGAATACTTTGAAAGACCTCCTGGAGGCTCGTGGAAAGGTTGCCAGCAACAAAACCAGGGATACCCTTATTGCGGAACTGGTGGCGGACGACCAGGCTCAAGCCGGCACTGTTACCCCAGCAGACCAGGATGAGTTCCAGAGGGATGTTCTGTTCCGCCTGTCCTGCTACGGGGCCCATCCACCCGCAGAGATAGTGAACTCCCCTACTCATGATGATGGTCACACCCTGGACCTTATTTTTTCTAGTATGTGCTCTCTCATTCCCCTTTCTCCCTCTCTGACCACCACCTCCTTTCCTGCTCTCTAAGCTTGCCTCCTACTCGCTCCCTTGCACCCCAACCTCGCCTAACTAGAGTCATGACATATCTACACAGTCACCACCCTGCCCTCACCCTCCCTCTGACTATGCGCCCTCTTACCCGCTGACCTATTCTGCATTCACTACATTAACTCATTTCTCTGCTGTCACTGAAGAGGATGTACATGCTCTTCTTCTTTCCCCTTGTCCAACCACATGCCCCCTTGACCCGATCCCTTCCCATTTCACGCAGTCTCTTTCATCTACCCTTGTCCCTACTCTAGCTCACATCTTCAACCTCTCCCTCATTACTGCATCTACCCCATCCTCCTTCAAGCATGCTACAATTACTCCAATCTTGAAAAAGTCTTCCCTTGACCCGACTGATCTCTCTCTAATTACCATCCTATTTCTCTACTTCCTCTCAGCTTCAAGCTTCTTGAAATAATTGTTTATACCCAATTAACAAAGTTTCTTGATTCCAGCTCCCTGCTTGACCCTCTTCAATCTGGTTTTCACCCTCAACACTCTACTGAGACCTTACTAAAGTTACTAATGGCTTACTCACTGCTAAATCCAAGGGCCACTATGTCATGCTAATCCTACTGGACCTTTCTGCTGATTTTGACACTGTGGACCACCCTGTTATACTTCAAATGCTTCATGATCTTGGTCTCTGTGACACTGCTCTCTCCTGTTTCACGTCCTACCTCTCTGATTGTACCTTCGTCTCCAGTACCACCTCCCCTCCCTCTCTCAGTTGGGGTACCCCAAGGCTCAGTTCTAGGACCCCTTCTGTTCTCTCTTTATATCTCTTTATATTTCCTAGCTTAGCAAACTAATATCATCCTGTGGCTTTCAATACCTCTCCAAAACCTCTCCAAAGCCGAACTTCCCATCTCCCCCCATGCTAAGATTCCCCCATCAATTTCCCTCAATGTTAATGTGCTATCATCTTCACGCCTCCTCATGCTCACTGTCTTGGTGTCACCCTTGACTCGGACTTTTCATTCACCCCCCACATTCAGTCTGTCTCTAAAAACTGTCGCCTCCATCTTAAAAAAACATCGCCCGCATCCGTCCCTTTCTAACACAGCATGCCGCTAAGGCTCTTGTCCATGTTCTTATCATCTCC
>VKOC01032984.1:0-12200 GCA_009364415.1 Spea multiplicata | reverse complement strand
GTTTTCAATGGGTTTAGGGACCGCCCATTGTCCTTAAGGGGTTAATAATTATTGATCAGACAGGACAAAGGAGGTCGGCAAAGAGTATAGGGGCAAATTCCCATTGTCAAATGTATTTTGAAGTGTTATGTTACTGGACCATTCTAGTTGGATTTGATCTCCGGGGCTAAGACTTGCCTTCCTAGCCCTCCCCAGATTCAGCCTGTTCTGGTTTACAAACCATTATGATAGGCGTAGAAGGGACCTAGGTGCTAAATATTTTGTGGTGCAGCAGGAGGGAACCGTTTCTTTCTCTGCAACCTTGCCTGTACCAAAGCATACTCAGCCACTGCTCCCAAAGATCATTTTCTGAATAAAACACATACATAAATGAAACTCTGTACAGAGTGATTTATGCACTGTACTCAGTATATATGTAGATACTAAAATTATTTACTTTCTGTTCTTTCTTTCCAAATGACTCTTTGAGTTTCTTACAAGAAAACGTAATATTAGGAATTCATTCATTCATTCATTTTAAACACACACTCATCTTGTTTGGACAAACTATCTATCTATTTATCTATCTACTCCTGTTTTGTGTTGTAGGACTGAATAGGTAGGACTGAATATAAGTCCTAACTGGTTTGGTCAGCCAAAAATGAGTTGGAGATGAGATTTGTTTCAGGGCTGCATAGCACCTGTGTTGTATATGAATTCTACCCAATCTGAGATAGGCATTTTACATTGAACCCAGGGTCTAAGATAGAGTTTTTTTCAGTGAAAGCGGAATGATTTAGGTTGATATTATCTTGCATGAAGACCCATGGTGATAATTCTCAATTTTTCACCCAGGAATCACCACAGCTACAGTCTACTTTTGCCACTCTAATTTCTGCTGAATAACCTCATAGGCAAAGCAGTGTACTGCTGTGGCAGTGATGTTTTAAATTATTTACACATTCTCATGACGCAATCCTAACTTTGCACATATAAAACAAAAGATATGAAAATTTAAATAATAATGTGATTCTGCTTAAATAAATACATATTTTAGAAATCAGAAAAATAATTTTACCTTTGCGGCATTAGTTATGTAGACATACACATACTTTTAATGTTCTTATTCATCCCAATACTAACATGCAAAATATGATTCGATGTTTAGACAGCGGTACAAGAAGGGATTTACCGTAAATAGAGATTTTTGTCTTACCATTAAATATAATGGCAAGACAAAAATATGTTTTGAAATTCAGTTTAATGTTAATTTATATGTGAACAACCCATAATCATAATAATCCTCCTCATAATGGTAATATGTAAATGAGAAGTAAGAATAATAATGGTAATAGTAATGTCAAAATACCCTTGAAAAAATTAACTTTAGAAAACTTTACACCCCATCTCGCTTTATTTTATAAACATATATAATACACACCCATCCAGAAATTAAGTAAATATGTGAGGATTATATAAAATATTTTACAGTATAACTATTAAAGTGCCTTTGGATGCTTGGGCCTAAATTCCAACATAGTCAAAGATCAAATTTTCTTTGCAAAATGTGTAAAATATAAACAAAAAGATATTTAGAATTATGTGAATATATGTGAAAGTGAGAAAGCTTTGTGGATAAACAGGGATGCTAAAATTATAAAAGATGAAATTGCCAATTGCTAGGAAACTGGAAATAAAAATGATTTTATTATTATTATTATTCAAAATTAACTATAGGTAACCCATGGTATAAATAAATATATAAATTAGTGAATTAATACAAATAAATCACCAAGAATAACACAGCAGCAAATTTGCATAGCACAATATAGTTTGTTGATGAGTAATCGAGTTAAACATATTAAGGTCATTCCAAGCTGAGCCCATATGCTGTCTTCACTGTCACATGAAATTTTGTCAAAAATGAATCAGAAAAAAAATAATTAAGATGATACTGAGGATATAACCATTTTATTAAAAAATACACAAAGGCGTTCACATCATATATTCTATATCCCAGCTTTCCTTTTTCCATTTAGGTTTAACTATTAAAACAAAATCTCAAGTGTGACATACAGGGACGTCATCAGAGAGTACAACCATTACAGTTGCAAGTGACCCAGCTGTCCTGGGTGGCCCATTCGGAGAGACAAAGTCTCCTGTTTTTATTTTTACCAAAACCTTGCTGGCTCTGGAATGAGAGCGCTGAGTGAAGGAGGTCTCAGCCTTTAAGGAAAGACTTCTCAACACTCCTTGCTAGCTGAGAGTACAGCAGCCTCTCCTGACTGTTACACACTTTTAACCATTTCAATGCAACACATTTTAATTTCCTTCAATAAATAGTGAAACATGGACAATGCCACACACTTTACTATAACTTGGCACCAAGATATTGAAATATTATTAACTATTACTTAGCCTGTGGCACTACAACCCAGTATTTAAATAACATTTGTTCTGAAACATTAGGCTTTGTCCTCAAACAGCTTGTCAGTGCCCACAAACAAATTGTCTGTGCCATCTTTTCCCTCCAAATAGCCTGCCTGTGCCACCTTTGCTTCAAAACAAAGATAAGAAGAGAAAAGGCATTTCTTCTGTAAGGGGGGGAGACGATTTGTTTCTAATGATAGCCCTCGTGACATATTTTTTTTATTACTGATATTTTGACACACCACAAATACTTAGAGCAAATTAAATATTAAATAAGCAATGCAGCCTTTTTAAATGTCAAATGCATTATCATATTCATTTTGCCTGGATACATGTACATTTTACTGAATGCAAATCTGTGCAGGCATTGTTCAGTTATTCAAGTTAAAATATGGGGCTCTGGTCTCATGTAACTCCGCCTTTGGCTGCGTCTACGAAAGCATGAAGCATACTGCAATATGCTTCTTGCACATGCTCAGTAGAAGTCCCTCCCTAGTCAATTGGAGATTATTATTATTACTATTATTATTATTAATGGATTTGACCATTCTGAGGTGTTTTTCATAAGTAATATCATTCTTTTTCTCTATTATTCTGCTTGGGCATTGAATTACGACAATCTTTCCTGTATGTGACAGCAGCTGAGCTTATTTCTATTTCATCTTAAAATTAACACGTCTAAACATTAAAAGCAACTGCAGAAAGTAGGTTAGGGATATAAATTATATTGCCTATAACATGATTAACACATTAAAATAAATTAGTTGTAAAAATGTAACCTTTAATTAAAAAAAGTCCAGAATGACCTATTATCATGCCTTACATACAAAAGACTGCTACATTATAGTGTGCTAATGATATGAAAGCAATCACGAAACTTTGCTAAAATCCGAAACTCCTTTCCCTATTCTGCATTCAACATAGACTTTGCTTTCATATTTGCTTTTGAAGTGCTCACTAATTATTTCAGTGCATATCAGGTTCATTAGTATACAGTGTGAACAGTGTCTAAGCAACAAGAATGAGATTTGTATGGACAAGGTAATATATAAAGATCTATTCTATAAAGTAATGAGAACAGCTTGTTCATCCAAACAAACATTCAAATAATACATATCATATGCCCCTAATTAGGTAGTTATTAAAAGCTTATATGTTATATATATATATATATATATATATATATTAGATAGATAGATAGATTAGATAGATAGAGTAGATATATACACACCAGATACACACCAGATTTATATAGCTGATTTTAACCCCTTTAAAATGTCATTAAGTTCCATGCCGTAGTAAAAAAAAAACCTATACTGGCAGCAAGGAACATCATGTTCATGAACGAGGCAGTCCGTGAGCACCAATTAGCAACGACCTACGTCACAGCAATCACTCTGCTTCCATGTCTTCAATGCTCTCTCAGTGATACATTGTGTCCAAAGAGCAGAGGAGAGATGAGAACCCTAATCGCTTATACAGTTGCTATACAACTGTAAAGGAAGTGGAAATTTAGTGTGTTGGTAGGTAGGGAGAAAAATGTAAATAAACTAAAATTTGAATTGGGGGTGGTTTAGCTTGTTGAGACTACCTCAGATATTGATCCTACATATGACATCTTTAGTGTTACTTCCAGTGAAGGTATCAGTCAACCACAGCATGATGAGACCTAGGTGCCCTACAACATGGTGGTACCCGATTGCCCCCTTTTTATGGCAACACCTGGCTTAAGTAGCCACGTTGTCACAAATGACATTCGTGAGCCATACCATTTTTTTAAGCGGTGATGACCAGGGATATAGTTTTAATTTTAAATAGTTTTCTTCATTTCTATGATACCACCATGTTCCCTCCTAGAACTGACTCATTGTATGACAAGCTTGGTAAATATATAAATACATAAACTCAATCGGAAAAATATAAGTAAATACATTCATGGTGGTACAGCATAACTGCCATCACCATATGCTGTGCCAGACATTGACAGTTGTACAGCATAATTGTCATCACTACTGTATATACTGAGCCAGGCATTGACAATGGTATAGCATAACTGACATCACTATTTTTTGTGTCAGACATTGAGGCTGGTACAGCAGAACTGCCATCACTATTTACTGATCCAGATACTGACGGTGGTGCCACAATCAGTGGGTGTGGCTTCAGACATCAATCCTGCTGGCACTTATCACAAAGGCACTTCCGCAACCTTGATTTTGGGCTCAGGGGTGTAACTAGAAACAACAGGGTTTCTTCACTTCACCAAAAAGCATGTCCCACAGGGCCATCCTTGCCCCCAAACAGCTTGTAAGTGCCACCTTTGCCCCAAGGAGCTGATCAGTGCCATCCTACCCCCAAACACTCTGGATGTGCCTTCATTGCCTCCAGATAGCTTGTGTATGCCTTCTTTGCCCCTTACAACATACACTCTGGCACACATATGTAAACACACTTACAAAAATTTACACATGTTAACAAACACATACACATGCTTACGCATTCACTTACCTATACTACTGACTAAAGCACATAACCACACCCATTCTAACTTACACACTCACACCCCTTATATGTACACATTCATGCTCATATACAAACACTTACACACTCATGCTAACACACTCTCACATCTCACATGAAATACACATACATGCTCATACACATCTATGCTCACACACATCTCTGCTAACACACAATGTATACCTATAGGTATACCTTGCTAGTCCTGGGTTGAACCCCCTTTTGCCTTCAGAACTGCCTTCATTTTTCATGGCATACGTTCTACAAGGTACTGGAAACATTCATCAGAGATTTTGGTCCATATGGGCATGAGGGCGCCACGCAGTTGCTGCAGATTTGTCGGCTGCACATCCATGATGTGAATCTTCCTTTCCACGACATCCCAAAGGTGCTCTATTGGCTTGAGATCTGGTGACTGTGTAGGCCATTGGAGTGCAGTAAACCCATTGTCATGATCAAGAAACCAGTTTGAGATGATGTGAGCTTTGTGACATGGTGCATTATTCTGCTGGAAGTAGCCATCAGAAGATGGGTACACAGTGGTCATAAAGGGATGGACATGATTAGCAACAATACTCAGGTAGGCTGTCGCATTTAAATGTTGCTCAGTTGGCTGCTCACTGGATATTTTCTCTTTTTCGGACCACTCTCTGTAAACCCTAGAGATGGTTGTGCGTGAATATCCAGCGGTTTCTGAAATACTCACACAAGCCCATCTGGGACCAAGAACCATATCATGTTCAAAGTCACTTAAATCCCCTTTCTTATTTATTCTGATGCTCAGTTTGAACTTCAGCAAGTTGTCGTGACCACATCTACATGCCTAAATGCATTGAGTTGCTGCCATGTAATTAGCTCATTAGCTATTTTTGTTAACAAGCAATTGACCAGGTGTGCCTAATAAAATGGCCAGTGAGTGTACTTACCAGGTCAGAAGAACCCTTTCTGAACAACTTTGAATGGGCACATGTAGAAACAGGAACAAGTAGTCAAAGAGGTTGTCAGGGCTCCCAAGAGAGACGGGCCCTGTCGCAGTTGTGACCTCTGCAGTTAATCCACTATTTAGGGATCATCATCTCCCCAAACCTGTCCTGCTCCTATGGACCCTCGTGAACCTTGGGGGCCCTATGTCCATGCCCGATGGGTCAGTCAGACCCTGGGATTACAATGAGCACATGTATGATGTTGACTTGGCTGAACCAGTGCCTGAAACCCCATTTGGTTAACCACAAAACCAAAATTTTGAATAAAGACGTTGCCATTTACTTAATACAAATGGCAATGTTCTGTTTCTTTGTATTATTTAAAAAAGACAACACAAGGAAGGAATATACTTTCCTTCAGTAAAAATCATCCAAAATCTCCTTTTGGAACAGCCCTTCCAGGGTTTTACTGCCCTTCCTGCTTATCTCTCCCAGGTCTTTATATTGGCACTTGCTTCCAAAACTACCCACACAAGTTAATTTTAAGCAAAATAAATCCTTATGTGTAAAAGATCCTTTTCAATGGAACGTCATGGAGAGATGTCTCTGAAATAACATTTAAAGTAAGGGTGTTTTTTTAAACTGCAGAAGTGGGGCTCCATTAAACCACCTGTCTAAACTTTAAATTGTGTTAATAACCATTAAAATTAATAATATACAATTTAACTCCCTGTGTAAACACAAAATTAAGATTGAGGATTTTAGAATAGCCCCACAAAAATAACTACATCAAAACCAGTAAGAAACAAACCTCTCTTTTATCACTAGAGTCTTACAACATAAACCCCCAAAAGTGGGGGTTTCTGCATAACAATGAAATCAATAATTGTCTCTTAAGGGATTTGGAGCTTTGAACAGGTATCTGTTGCTGAGATTATGCAGCAAGATTAAGGTAATAAGGGAACAGTAGAAAGGGACAGGTTCACCCATGACCTCTTTACATGTATGTAGCACAAAATAATTACAGATATTGATTTGGGATGAATTAGCAATAAATGAATCTAGAAAACGCTTTTAAAATGCACTGCTGGAAAACAAAGCTATACCACACTCTAACATGATTTTGACAAGTTAAGTTAATGTTTTTTTGGAGAATCTCTGGTTGCTTCCACAGCACTACAGTTAGTTGATATGTGGTATGTTTTGCAGCCATTCTCACCCTATTTAGAAAGCATTTATCAGTTTTATCATGTATAATAAATGTTAAGTTTTACCTATTTTTTCAAGGCATGGGATCTATAAGATTTTTTTAATCATTCACCTCTGTAGGTTTAATTACCTCCCCAATCCTCCCCATTACTTGAACTTATTCTCTCTTGTATTTCATTGCATTTCTTAGCAGCCGGAGGAAAAAAAACAGCATCTCTGCTGCAATGACATATGGTAAGATTCCTTTTTATAATGTGTTTTCTGATGAATACATGTTTATGTTTGGGTATTGTTAACTGAAGTTAACTTGCTGGAAGCCTTTTGGGAAGTTGCTTTGCAAAATGTCAAAAACAAACTTGCAAAAACTTGATTTATACAGTGGTGCCCCTGCCTTTTCTGTTCCCTTATATATCATTCCATGCCTAGCCTCCATTGTGCTAGGTCTCTTGTGTGAATAAAAAGTTCAAGAGCTTTCTAATGCACTGTATACAGTATTTATTCTTGCGTTTTAGTTCAAAGGAAAATCCAAACACGGGGAAAATGTTATGGTTGTGCAGGTAGTTATATAGGTCATTTTGAATTTATTTTAATTTGCTTATCTATGATTTGCTGAAGTGAACTTTTGCTGTTAATACAAAGTATGCTAATGTAAATTAGACACTTTACCTCGATCTAATTGGATGCACTATGGTTAGCATTGATTTGATTAGATGTGCTCTATGTTTAAAGTGGAAACGGCACACGCTGGGCTATTATGATAAGATACTTACGCTATATGTGTGAGGTATCTAAGCAGTTAATCTTTGTTTTGAATTTGTAATTTCACTAAAAATTGAGGTTCTTCGTTGCCTTTTTGTGGATCTTCAAAATAGGTTGCGATTTTGTCTTCTTTATAACATCTTGTGGTAATATAACTGTAATATAACTGTATAGTTATAGTTGCAGGGTGGGTTGCTTAAAACAAGTGTTTCGCCTACAAATAGTTATTAATTGTGACTATTAACTGTCATTTAAAAACCACAAACATACATATAAAGGCAGGACAAATTGCTAAAATGTATTTTGCTAATATAAAATGACATTGATTTACTTGTGTGCCTCTTTATTTATTTAGTGTTCTAAAGGAAGAGTAGGTAATGCCACAAATCACGAAAGCAGTATGAGTAGGCACAGAGCCAGGCTCAGAGGCACGGTTTAGAAGGATAAACCAGCTTCAGGAGATGGCAGCACAGATTTGTAGTCAGGTAAACAGGCAAGAAATCAGATCCAAAATACCAGGCTACAGTACAAGCTCATTTTTCACAGTAGCACAGAGCCAAGAATATAGGGCAAAGGAAGGTTTAAATAGCCTACTTTCAGAAGATGTTATTTATTTACTTTGGAAGTAGTCGTTCATAGTTGGTGGTCTTTCTAAGGGAAGGCAGAATGACCAGATTGCTTTGTATATTCTGGTTTTGTCAGAATGTTTTTGGAAGTAGGCTGGGGAGTTTAGTAGGTATAAAGTGCGCCTTTTGCTCAAGCAGGGCTGTAACATCCTATCTACTAAAACTAGACAGTGGTGAAGGGATCTTGGAGACCGCTAACATATGGTAATTTGTTAAAGGAAAGCTATATTTCAATTATAAAGAATCCCTTCAACACAAAAGAGAAGCATTTACAAACACCTTCCAAATAGTATTTCACCTTCCCTCTGACTTTCCAGTGTGAATCCCTGGAGAAAATCAATAAGGAACAATAAGAAGGGAATGTTTTTAAATCTTTACACAATGAAAGATTGATGTGAGTGAAGTTATTTTTTCTGTTCATGCATCATTTCAGGCTTTATCTGCTTTAACTAACATTTGCCTCCAGCTGGTAATATTACTCAAGAAGTGTTCTTATAGAAACGTATATTCTTTTTTTTCTAATTTAATTAAAAATATCAATGTAATTTAATAATGATCTATATATTGTAATTTTTCTAAATAAAGAGTCATTTTCAAACTATTTCTAGATGTATGTCTATATATTTAAAAGCTATTTATGTTTAAATCTGTTTATTGACAGTGGTACAAATGTTAAACAACAGGATAAAAGGACACCGAGTAATGTCCAGTATAAACAGAGTCAATGCAGACATGGCATAACGGAAATACATCTTCATACTGACAAAGATGTCATGCATGGGCAAGTTTCATATTGAAAATGAGAACACGGTGTGCATTGAAGAAAATATGCAAAGAAAGACTGAAAACATACCACGTAGTTTTTGTATATTTTGGTGGGAAGTGGGAGAGGGAGAGAAAGGGACAACAAAGACATACACAAGAAAGTAGAAGAGAAAGGAAAAATGAGGAAAAAAAGGGAGGAAGATAGAAAATTCCAGTCACAGAAGGACCAGTGGCAACACCTCAACACTAGAGAAGGCTGCAAGCCAGGGACCCCAGATGCTCTCAAATTTACTCATTTCGTCGTGTAGTTTAGCTGTGATCTTCTCCATCGTGATGACCGACCAGATGTTCGACTGGATTTCGCAGTGAGCGGGAGGGACACCGTTCCATCTTGACACCATACGCTGACATACTCACCCCAACTCCATGCACTAAAACACACTCTAATACCATAGGCTCACGTATGTTGACACCATAGTCTCTCACACATGCTAACACCATACACCATTACATGTAGGTCATTACATATCTCCTCTTCATTTCTTGCTCTCACACCATCTTCTTATCGCTTTTCCTCTTACCCTATCCTCCTCTTTTCTTCTTCTCTTCCCCATTTTACCTCCTCATCTTCATCTTACCTCCCCTTCTTCTACCTACAACACAACTCACTTTACACCAAGAAAGATTTTGAACCTTGCACAGTATCTAACCCTATCTGGTACAGATCTCTGCCACAGTAGTAGCTAAACATTCTTTAGTGGAGTGGCGTTGTAAAAGGGGAGAGTTAGCTGGGTATAGTGGCAGAGCTAACCCCAGATAATCCTTTAGTGTGTGAATAGGAGGTGGGAAGTGAGTGTGACTAAACACCACTCTCCTGCCCAGAGGAGAAACTGGGGCTTCACGCAGAAACTCCAGGTCAAATCCGAAGACTTCCCAAGCATGGTCATAGCATTACCTAAACCCATTAAAAATGAAATTCAGGATTATTTGCCAAAACAGTGCTCATATTAAAATTATTAGAGCTCAGTATTATAATATAGAAAACACTTAATTTAAAAAAAAAAGAAAAAATGAAATGGATATGTGATTGAAATGACATTTTGCCAAGGACATGATTTTATGCATATTAATGCTTTTTAGTAAAATTTTTGCAGATGACTATGTAGTTAAGATACTGAAGAAATACAGTTTGTAGTATTTCCTAATATACTGTATTTTTATGTAGTGTTTGATGAAGTAATACAAAAAAATACATTTTATTTATGATATAACACATCATTGTTTTTTTATGAAATGTGTTAAAACATTTCAGATGAAAAACTAAATATTCCTCTTCCATAGGTTCATAAATCTCTCCCTGGCATTTTTTCTCTTTTAAGTAGAATCTTGTCAAGTTTCTGTAAAAAGTGCCTTGCCTGTAATTTCCGACAGAACAGTAAAACATGACCTCTTTTCAGTAAAACTACACTATAAATTCAAAATGATGTCAAATTACTGGATATGTTAAAATATATTCCAATATGTTTTGTGCACACCATTTTAAATTTAATAAGCTTTTTAAAAGTACCTGATGATAAGCTAAAAGTGCTAAAAGTAAAGTGGTCAGTTAAGTTAAGGGTTAACTCAACTCCCCAGACTTGAATAAGGGCATATCCATTCATGTGCTAATACTCAAAAACACCTCACTCACATATTCACATGCACAGTGTTTGAGCGAGCATGTTACTTTTTTCAGACTTCAGATTCACAAGCTGAATAAATATTTGCATGCCCTCACTTAAAAATATGGTATAAAAAAATTACCTTCTCCCACATGTAATAAAATAAAATAAAAACACATTGACAAAATCAACTTAAATGTAAAGGAAATAGGGGTAAAATCATTCAAACTGTTCTCCCACCCTGTGAACTGTGGGGCAAGGGTCATGTACATTGAATGTATATCATGGGAGTAGCCATCTTAAAATTATTTTTTCTAGTAATGGCATAGTTATTCATCTCAATGAAATTATCTCTCCTCTATTGTTAAGTTTCTGGTTTTTGTTGATTTGTGGTCTATGTAGCCTGTTGCTGTCACTGGAGATGCAATACAGGATTCTGCCTCTGGGGGTGCTAGTGTAGGAGTATATAAGAATGGTCCCACACTGTCAGCAGCCAGTTTTCAAGCAAGTGTCATCGAGCAAAGATGTATTTTTTTTCTTTTTTTCTGGATGGTCCCTTATGCATAGAACTAATATTAATGTGCCAGAGCTTCCTAAATAATCAATGAATGGGACATTAGAAAGCTGAATCAACCTTTTTGGCTTTACAGGAAGCACCCTATGGGTGCTAAATTAGTGAGAATGCCAGGATGGAACACTTCCCCTCTCTAGGGTTGTGATGTTAAGTCTGCAAGCTGAAACCTGAGTTTATTGAATTTGAGAGCTTTTTTTGCTTGCACTTTGGTGAATAGAACATCCCATATATCAAAAACATATGAATTATTTACAAGAATTACCCTTTCTAAAACCACTGGAAAACCTTAAATATTTTAATATTTCCTATTTGATTTTTTAAATTTTACTTGTAAAAGTATAATACCACCACTTCTAGTCTCATATTTGTTTGCTATATTTACCTTTACAATGACATGTGTTTTGCCTTATATAAGGCACTAAATACTCAAAATCTATTTCAATATTGATTTTATTTACATTTTCCTTTTCATAAATATAAATTTAGTTTTATTATCATATCAAATGTACTTGGAAAAAGACTTGACACCCAGTGGAGAAACATTGTCATTATTACTGTTGATGCAAAATATATGTGCAATTAATAGCTTTATTTTTATATCTAGCAAAAATCCAGATAAAGGCTGGAAAAAGCTTATTTTTTCAACATTCCATGAGACAAACATTTGTTTAATTGTAGTAATTAGATATCGTGTATTTTAGCTGTTTTTCTGATATCAGATAAAGTGTAATTATGTAAGGGCACTGAGTGCCAG
>VKOC01032983.1:0-11495 GCA_009364415.1 Spea multiplicata | reverse complement strand
AGGAGACCTAGCCTGCCAAGGCCGAGGAGACCAAGCCTGCCAAGGCAGATGATAAAACAGCCAAAGTAGTTGAAAAGCCAGGCAAAGCAAAAGAGAAGCCATCAGGTAAGACAGAGGAGAAGTTGTCCCCAGATGCAGAAAATAAGGAGCCAATAAAAGTAAAAGATCTGCCCAAATCAAAAACAGAATTGCCACAAAAAGATAAGTCTCAAGTCACAGAGAAGCCTCAAAAAGAAGATGAACAGGAAAGTCAGAAGTTAGAACAAAAAGGCAAAGAAGCAAAGGTAATAAAAGAGGAACCTACAGCAAAAGGAAAATCAAAGACAGAGAAATCTTCTGGAACAGATCCATCAGAGACCGACTCTAGTCTGGAAACAAAGGATGATAAGTAAAAAAGCTATTGATGAAAGCATACAGAGGGTGAAAACGGCCAGAGGCCACCAGCTGCCTTTGATTTTACTCTGGAACTGTCAACCACAGAGACTGTTTTGAAATGGGGAACCCACTGTACTGCAATGCAAAATGGACATTAAGCAAACCGCATACTAGAGTAATTAGGGGCAGATGCAGCTCTCCAGGTTTCTCTAAAGTAGTGGTTCAACCCTAACCTTAAGAAACCTGAACAATTATGTGCTAAAGAACATACAAATATACTTGGGGGTGTATATTAAGGGTGCAAGTAAAAGCTGAGCTATAGGAGGTGCTAGGGGAAGAAGTCAAAAGACCTGTTCAGAATTAGTTTTAGTGGTAATAGGAGGAGAGAGGTTTAGCTAAATGACAAGATATATATATATATATATATATATATATATGACTAACTTGAAAAGTATCTCTTATTGTAATGATTAATGGTGATTAATTAATGGTGATTAAGTGGGGGGATCATAACATCAAATTAAATTACAGGGTTGGTTAGCGGATGTTCTAAGGATGTGGTTAAGGTAGCATTTCAGAGAAGAGACATACTGAGTAGAAGCATAGTATGTGGGCTTCCATGTCTACACTCAAATGCTGCTATTGCAAATCTTGCAAGCTCTAATCCACTAGTATTCAGCTAGTATTAACCCCTGTGCCTAACATGCACATGAGTTCTGAGGCTTGTTAACACATTGTGGACATATCTAACAGAACCATCATAATATGTATTGCCTCGTTTCCCCACATGACCAAGCATTTGACCAAGAGTGTCCCAAGATTGAGGTGTCCCAAGTGTTGGACAAGTCAGTTATCTCTGTGGTACATTGTTAGCCCTTTAGGTGCCGACACAAGGGTGGTGTTGTGTATTATAGCCTCAGCAGAATGTAATGTTATTTGGAGATCTGAATATTAATAGCACTGCACTGATAGGATAAGTATATTCATAAGTGGGACTGGGGTCACACATGCAATAACTGCTCTCTTAGCTTTTAACATAAGTAGTTTTCAGGGTATAAAGTAGACCTTACCAGTTACAGAGGCCTTCCAAATCTTGCACTGGTATGGGGCACTTGTGATGCATTACTCTACACTGCCTTCTAAGCACCTGTATCTGTAGAAGGTTTAATGAATGTAATGAATCAGGGAGGAAACACAGGTATTTAAATAGCCATATACTCACAGCAGACAGATAGACATAGAAAAATGTAATACCTTCTGTGCCATCAGGTTACTGATGGTCCATATCAGTACAGACCTGTTTAGCACAGAAGGGAGTTTGTGACGCATTGTTCCATCACTAAAAACCTTGCTTATAAATCTGTGCTACACATATATACATAAATAAAATTATTACACTATGTGTGTCCTTGCTCTCTGTTCCAAAAAAAATGCTGTTATAGAACTGGTAAATATGATATACCATATTGTGCCCATTATAGGCCACATGTCTTTCTAATTACAACCTTTAAATTAGGTGTGCAGCCTATAGTCAGGGTTTAGATATTTTCCATGTCACTCTGTCTCCTTTCAAGAAGTTGTGCTCCTTATTTTGTACCTTCATGTTCTGTCTTCTTCTTGGCGCATTTCCGCAAAAGAGCAAACAGCCTTGTCCTGTTCCTCCAATCAGGGGAACGGGTGAGCCTGGAAGCTCCTCCCTTTCTCAGAAGTGCACCAGGAGTCAAGACATACAGGGAGAGTTGGAAGACAGTGGATGAGGTAGGGAGAGAGCGTGAGAGAGACTATGGGGAATAGTGAATGAGCATGTGAGAAAATACTGTTTCAGCTTTCTAGTAATGTTTTTCAATTACATTTTCTTTAACATCAGACTTTAGGGGTGCGGCACATATTCAGGACAATAAGGAACTTCAGTTAGCCAGTTGGCCAATAAAGATAATGGATTGCAAGCTTTATGGTCTATCTAGATCTCTTCTTCAGGCTTGCTATACATTGGAAGCAGACATTGGCCATTTATACAGCAACATATAGGCAATCGCAGCAAGACACAAAGCTTGTGAAACAAGACCACAAGGGCACTTGTGTGTCTTCTTGGTGTGTTGGAATGAAATGTAGCATTTGGCACAGGCAGTCTCTTTTGGTAGTAGACTGCCCCAAGACTATGTTTGCATAGTGTGAAAATGAGTTAGGCCAGACCCTAAGATGGTGGACAAAATCAAAAAGACATTGTGTAAACAGAAAACACACATGTATGAGACCACTTCTGCCAAATTTGACACAGTAACAAAGACCTGAGGGTCACCATATTAATGGGGAATTCCTGGACACCCTTAATTCTGGACTAAATCGTTATTACCGTATGTCACATTATGCACAATCATATACAGACATATACAGTGGATATAACAAGTCTACACACTCCTGATAAAATGCCAGGTTCTTGTGATGTTAAAGAATGAGACAAAGATAAATTCTATCAGAATGATGGAGCTGCTTAGTGTCAAAATCACATCACTCTTAAGTGGGCTTTGCCCCTCTTTGTTCCTATATACTCTTTTTTTTCTCTGTCCTCCTTTGTTTTCTCTCTAATCTACAATGTCTTCTCCCTCACCTCTTCTCGACTAAATTTCTTTAGTCACTTTTCTCCCCTCCTTCTTTCATCTCTCCTGCCTCGTCACATTTATTTTCTTATGTCTCTCTTACATCTCTCCTTTCTTCCTTTTCTCCATATTAATTTTCCTTTCTCTCATGTGCTCCCCTCTACTTGATCTTTTAGCTGACACCTGTAACCCACCCCACCATGTGGTCACAAGTTCACAACCCTGACCATGCCTCAGCCTCCTACCCAGGTGTAAACTCCCGAGTGTCCAGAAAACTTGGCAATAGGTGGCAACCTTATGTTAATTGGACATTACACCAGCATCAGCCCTTTGCCTAAAGCTCCCTATGTTGTACAATGGAATTAAGTAAGTTTTCCTAATATATCTGGTGACTTAACTTCTATCCTCTGCGAGTGGTGGATTCCCATAAACTGTAGGCATTAGGAACTTACAACCATTAGTATGTGGTCTCAGTGATCCCTGGTGCACTCTCCATACTGTGAGAGAAGTTATAAAAACTTGGCCAAATGACAAGGGTCCTCAACTCCCTGAACTTTATCAGAGCCTCTAAAGTGAACATGTAAACGTGCATATTCTTCTCGTATAAAAGAAATTTCATGACTTTTTCCACTGTATAAATTAGTGCACACTTTATGTGACACGCAAACCGAACTCCTGATACATACCACTCACACCATACACATTTACATAACAGGACTGGGATAGTATAGTACCCTACAAATGATGGAAACTTAACCATATCTTCATTGGAATCACACTTTACTGTTTAAGAACAAAAATCCTTCCTGACCCAAGGACTTACTTCACTACCATATAGTCTATATTTGCCATAATTCTCTCTAAATTACTTACACAATGACATGATTGCAATCTAGATAATTTACATACCCTTTTGTCACTCTCCTCGCTGATTAAGCCATATATTATGCAAGCACAGCTAAGCCCCTCTTGCTAGAGAATGAGTAGTGAACTGAGGGAATCACAGCTTTCCTGTCAATTTAAGTGTATAAAGAGTCATTTAGAGAGTCACTAACTTACACATCCATGCTATCACACACACACACGCATTCATTCACAGATTCATTCCCTCAATCACGCATACTTATTCAAACACCCTCCCCACGATGCCGCTCACAGACTTCAGTGGGGGGCACGGCCTCCCTCTGCATTCTCTGGTACTGCACAGAGGAAGCAGGACTGGAGCAGAGTCATGTCATGTCACGTGAACTCTGCTGGGTTTCACTTCCTCTGTGCAGTACAAAAGACCATCCCACAAGTAAGTAGCAGGGCTCTTGTTGTAGCAGGGCTCGAGGTGCCGATCTTACGCGGGCCGCACCTCGAGGTCTCGAGGGCCGCATGTTGGACGTCCCTGTCTTAGTGCATTGTTAAGGTTAACAGATACCATGCTACAATCTTCCTGTTGAAACACTGCTCCAAATACTAAAGGGAACACCAAGATTACACATCCTAGATCTGAATGAACTAATCGTATGACATACATTTGTCTTTACATAGTTGAATGTGCTGACAACAAAATCACACAAAAATTCTCAATGGAAATCAAATTAATCAATCCATGGAGGTCTGGATATGGAGTCACACTCAAAATCAAAATGGAAAACCACACTACAGGCTGATCCAACTTTGATGTAATGTCCTTAAAACATTAAAAAGTGTGTGTGGCCTCCCTACAACGCCTGGACATGCTCCTGATGAGGTTGCGGATGGTCTCCTGAGGGATGTCCTCCCAGACCTGGACTAAAGCATCCGCCAACTCCTGGACAGCCTGTGGTGCAACATGGCGTTGGTGGATGGAGCGAGACATGATGTCCGAGATGTGCTCAATCGGATTCAGGTGTGGGGAACAGGTGGGCCAGTCCATAACATCAATGCCTTCCTCTTGCAGGAACTGCTGACACACTCCAGCCACATGAGATCTAGCATTGTCTTGCATTAGGAGGAACCCAGGGCCAACCGCACCAGCATATAGTCTCACAAGGGGTCTGAGGATCTCATCTCGGTAACCTAATGGCAGTCAGGCTACCTCTGACAAGCACATGGAGGGCTGTGCGGCCCCCGAATGAAATGCAACCCCACACCATTACTGCCCCACCGCCAAACCAGTCATGCTGGAGGATGTTGCAGGCAGCAGACCGTTCTCCACGGCGTCTCCAGACTCTGTCACTGTGCTCAGTGTGAACCTGCTTTCATCTGTGAAGAGCACAGGGCGCCAGTGGCAAATATGCCAATCTTGGTGTTCTCTGGCAAATGGCAAACGTCCTGCACGGTGTTGGGCTGTAAGCACAACCCCCACCTGTGGACGTCAGGCCCTCATAGAGTCTGTTTCTGACCATTTGAGTGGACACATGCACATTTGTGGCCTGCTGGTGGTCATTTTGCAGGGCTCTGGCAGTGCTCCTCCTTGCAGAAAGGCGGAGGTAGCGGTCCTGCTGCTGGGTTGTTGCCCTCCTACGGCCTCCTGATGTACTGGCCTGTCTCCTGGTAGCGCCTCCATGCTCTGGACACTACGCTGACAGTCACAGCAAACCTTCTTGCCACAGCTCGCATTAATGTGCCATCCTGGATGAGCTGTACTACCTGAGCCACTTGTGTGGGTTGTACACTCTGTATCATGCTACCACTAGAGTGAAAGCACCGCCAGCATTCAAAAGTGACCAAAACATCAGCCAGGAAGCATAGAAGTGGTCTGTGGTCACCACCTGCAGAACCACTACTTTATTGGGGGTGTCTTGCTAATTGCCTATAATTACCACCAGTTGTCTGTTCCATTTGCACAACAGCATGTGAAATTGATTGTCCATCAGTGTTGCTTCCTGAATGGACAGTGTGATTTCACAGACGTGTGATTGACTTCGAGTTACATTGTGTTTTTAAAGTGTTCCCTATATTATTTTGAGCAGTGTATATCACAAGACATACTAACTGAAGTACTCTGTGTTTATTTTAATTTAAGATCCAGTTGTCCTTGCAAAACATTTTTATTTAACATGAAAATAGGCAGATACTAATAATGCGTTGTGTCGAGAGGCACAAATTATACTAAAGTCCAGAGGACAAACATTTGAAGGATCTAGAAGTCAGCGGTGACTGAAGAATCCCTGAGGGTGGTTATACTTGAATGGCTTTGTACGGCCTGGTCCCCTGTGCGAGATAAAAAATAGAGGTAAGATATGAATGAAGACTCAAGACACAGGTTTGAGATGGGAGATGCAGAAATAGGTAGAGGTATACACTATGTCAGGGGTGTGCAACCTGCGGCCCTCCAGCTGCTGCGGGACTACATCTCCCATAATGCTCTTTCAGCTAAGGCGCTTGTTGTATGGGAGATGTAGTCCTGCAGGCTGGACACCCCTGCGCTGTGAATTTTATATACTTTGGGCAGATATGATTTTTGAGATGGGGTAATTAGTGAACACCCAGGAATGACTGTGTATAGAATGGGGGATGAATCAAAGGAGCAACACATAACATAATATAAAAGCTCCAGTTGCAGACAAACACATCCCTGTCCTTACCTTACTAGACGCAGGCAGATCTTTTCAGGGGGAAACTCATGTGGTCCCTCCACACTATTATCACGCCCCTCGGTCTCCAGGTAAACGTCCAGCAGCATGGAGAGTCTTTGCAGCTGGTTGGTCAGGAGCTGGTATCCTGGAGGAGGACCATGCAGCTCTTTGTAGAAGACATTAATTTCACTCTCCATAACCTGAGAAAAGACGACAGGTTTTGCTATTTAATACACCGATGACATTACCTCACCTGTACAATAAGAGGTGTAACATAGCTTGTATAAATACTTACTCGAATATTCTCATCATTACTGGAGCTGCGTTCTCCTTTCCAATTCAGAAAGAGACTGAACACTGGAGGAACAGTGCAGTAACCAGGGTTCAAAACCACTGCTGCATGCAGCTTGGCTGTGACAAAGACATTCAGAAAACCAGTAACAATATAGAATCCCCAATGAGAACTGATTTCACTACCAGAACGTTCTGCCACCTCATAACAACCTTATTTTAACAGGTGCCCCCTGTCCTACCCATTCACACACATGTAGATAGCTTGCCCAACATTGGAAATACCAATTATGCAAGATAATCTAAATAGACCATTGCTAACATTAGAACATTCTACAGCACTGGAATATAACAGTACTAAATTAAGAAATTAACAAGAAACACTAGGACGAAGCTTTATAGCAGCTGTGAAAGTGGTAAACTTGATTGACTATGCGTTTTCTGCGTAATAGCACTTTTACGTTTACTAGCATTAACACTGCAAATAACTGCATGTTTCGTACCTGTTCCTCTCTCAATCATTAAGGAATAGTATTGATCAGTGGGTTTTGCTAATCCATATGTTACCACCTCTGCTGTGTAAGGCAATGCCTGTAGGAAAGGAATCATTAAACACTTGTCAGACAATTAAAAAGCTTATTATGCAACTCTAAGGCAGTGCTTGGAAACAATCGGCCTACTAGTGGATGTTAAACTATATTCTGGCAGCAAAAGCTCATCGAAAAGACTATCGAGGCACACAGCTAATTATATTGTTGGATTATTCAACTTTATTTTATGACATTTTGCAACTATATAAAGCATAACATACCAGTTTTAAAAAAGTTGTTCGCTACCAACTTAATGGCCTCTTAGCTAGTAATATCTCAGAGAAATATAAAAAAAAATTCTCCATCAAAGGAATTTTGATGGAGAAAAGGAAAACTATGTTCACCTACTATGTAATCATCATATGTGATGACGCTCCACTTCATCAGCCTTGACACTATTTTTGTCGGAAACAGGTGCTGGCACTCGGCAGATACCGGAATAATACCATGCTCTGAAATGGCAAGAGATGGGTACTGTAACATCATGCACAGCAACTGAAATTGGAGGGCAGGGAAAGACTTGGAATACATACCTAAAGATGCAAACTGCCGATGCAGAGAAAAACGTGACAGCAATCTGGAACGCAGTAGGTTAATGGTCTTCTCCATGTGACTAGCACTGAGAGCATTGTCTGCCATGACTGCAGGCTGTTTGGAGAGATGCAGAGAAGACAATCATTACTAGGTGTCACACACAAACAATATCAGCTAAAAATGCCATTTTGACTTGCATATAAAAAGATAACTGGCTTAAGTCAACACTATCTTTATTTAACTTTGTTGTTTCCTTCTCGCTCTACCTAGGCCAGTTCAAGCATACTACACATTTGTGAATGCACAAAAGGTGCGTTCACAAAGCGCAAGACGCACATTTCAACTCACTATACGAGAGGACTTCAGTTGGCTTGACCATTTAGAATGTGTAATGAAGGTACAGTCTTCAAATGTTTAACTTGCATGCAAACCCCTATGTTAGTGAATACATCCCAATACATACAACTGCATTAAAATGAGAATTTGGATTTCACACTTGAGGATTATGCAAAATAAGTTTACCTGTGGCTGATCTGTAGGGAAATGAAGCCCCCCCATTGCCTGCACCCAAAGATAAGGGTGTCCCAGATCAGAAATGTAATCGCTCAGGGACAAGATGCTGTAAGTAAATAGGAAATAATTAAAACTATGCTATATATTCCATCAGAGTTACTTTAAAGTTCCATTGGTGATCAATACATTACAACACATGCTTCAGCTCATTACAACAATGGCTCGAATATAACTCTAAATAGAAAAGGTATGTCAATGTAGGAATTATCTGTGTGATTTATGGTAAAGGCCTAATAATGATGCAGTTGCCAGACCGGGACTACTTTGGTGCATAAAGCGGCTACCAGCATGACTGATAAATTGGCGGTTGCATGATTGGAGCAGCGAGATAGTGGGGAGCCATGTTTGTGTAGGATATGTAGAAAAGCAGGTGTTATATGTACATAAATTCCATTATTGTAGATGTCAAGAGGAAAAAAACTTTAAGCACTTAATTTTAATGGTGGGCTAATATGCTAGTATAAATGTAATGTAAGCTTTTACAGTACTCTAATTTGTCAAAAATAGTAAAGCTATGTAACTTACCCAACTTTATCAAACTGATATCTGTTGGAAGGATTTGGGGTTTTATTGCCATCGTCACCAGGATATAGACAGCTCAAGATCAACTCTGGGTTCAAGAGATCCCTTTGGAGAGGAAAGACCGGTAAGTTTTTTTGTTTTTTTTTAATATTGTTTGCGGGTTTATTTGCTATAATATAATTTTTTTATATACACAGGTCAATTCCGTCAATGACACATTAAAAGGAAACATTTAATGAGTGTTCAAACGTACATTGAAAAACAGTTGATGGAAAAACAATCTGGATCTCTGCAGGTATGTATCTACCCAGACAGCAACAAATATATTCACCCATAAACAAAATAAAATATCAAGATTTCCAACCAAACAGGATTACATCACATTCTTATAATGTGTAAGCTACCAATGCAGACAGCTCAATGGCACTTGGGCAACTGTATACTTTGACCAAAGAGCCAAAGTCAAATTGACCAAGCTTATTAACAGACCCAGTTTCTTGTTAGTTAGCAAGTATATCAGCATTTGCTACCTGGGAAAACACCACACAATACACAAGGTATTAAAAACTGTTCACATTGTCAAAACTGTGATTTGACAATGTGAAAATTAATACAAATCTTAAAAAAAAAATTAAAAAAAGACTTACAAAAAAGGAATGAATCATGTTTTGCTATGATAATGGCTACATAGCATATATGTGCAGATAATATTAAACATTAACAATAATTACAGTATTTGCTCAATTATAAGACAACCCTGATTAAAAGACAACGTCCAAAATTTGAATATTAATTTAGGAAAAAAAGAAAAAGCCTGAATATAAGACTACCCTATAGGAAAAAAAGTTTTACTGGTAAATATTAATTCACATGAAACTATTTTTTCATATTTAATAAAAACTAAGATTGAAAAAATGTTTTTTTGTTTTTATTTCCTATTATTTGCCAACCTGCCCCCAATCATGCACATCTGCCTCCCAGATATGCCTTATACGCCACTCTATTTGAGGTCTGATTATAAGACAACCTCGAACATTCAGAGCATTCGCTCTGAAAAAACCCTTGTCATTTCACAATAATAGTCATATCCTTTCTCCATGGCTTCTCTGGACTCTTACCCTGCACTGATGGCGGTGGACAACTCAAAGGCCGGGGTGATTATAGCCTTCACAGTGAGGATGTTGAGGTTCATGAGAAAGTAGAAAGTCAGGTTTAAAGAACTGCCATCTAAAGACAAGAAGACAGAACGATATTGACACCTTTAAATTCAAGTCACACATTGTGTCTACACCAAATACCTCATATACCCCTTACCTTTGCACTTTACTGTGAGTGTCACACACAGTGGGTGCCTCTTTAGCATCTCCTTCCTCTTATCATCCAGTTGAACTCCCAGTGTTGGTCTTCGACGCTTCTGATTCAAATAAAGCATGATAAAAGTAAATATGTTGAAAGAAAAAAAATACATTACATATATATTTGCGATAAAGCTTCCAAAGCACCTAAAAAATGCAAGGCAGAAACATGCAGATAAGAACAAACAGTTTAATTGAGACCCACTGTTACATGGGTTAAATGATTTATTTAGGTCGGCTATTGTTTACATAGCTTTATGGTTTTCATTTTTTGTACCCCTTGTGACTGAAGCCATTTTAAACACTTTTGCAGTGCTCGTGTTTAGCTGTAATTTTCTTTTCTCTCAGTTAGTGTACCTACACTAATATTAACTAAGTTATATATTTTCCAGAAGGGCTTTCTTCAGAAACTATTTTTTGATCATATCCACTAATTTCCTATAAAAATAATTAAAATGACTGAAAAATTGAAAATGAAATATATATATATATACTCATCTACAAAAGCTAATGAAAAAAACAGAGAAATAGATTCTACTATTTGTCGCGAGTTAAGAGGTACCCAAAGTTTTTATGGGGTTTTTTTTTTGTGGAAGTTTTAGGGTCATAAATTTGTTTTTCAAATCTGGTCCTTTTGCCCCCATGTCCTATTTGGGTCATCTGTGAAGCTTGGTGATTCAATTTACCCCATCAAACCATATATTTTTTGGAAACTAGACAACCCAGTGTACTAGTAGTGTTAAATAGTGGTATTTTAACACTTTCTATGACCAGCCTTTGACAATACAGTAGTATTTTTGTGTCGTCGCCCCCCCCCCAACACATTGTACTTTAGGTATGAATTTACAGCTCCTGGTACGTCACTTCCAAACATCTCCTAAGTACAGTGATACCACCCATTAATTGATTTTGCTTTGGTTGTTTGGGAGGTAAAAGGCCACATTTGGAAAGTTCACACTTTTCAACTTGGAGCATTGACATCTGGTCAACCTTCCATGTCCTATTTGGGACATCTTTGAAGCAAATTTTCAACAGCCCGATCAAACCATATAATTGTAAAAACTCCCAGATTGTTTCAAATAGTGGTATTTCAACTCTTTCCACTCACTT
>VKOC01032981.1:0-12604 GCA_009364415.1 Spea multiplicata | reverse complement strand
CTTTATAGAAGAGGTACATGAAATGTGTGGACTTTGGGACAGCTGTCCGGCAATACATAAATATAAAAATTGAATTTTTTCTACACTATTGGCAAACTATTTAAAATAGCCTAAAGCGCTCACGCTGTATTAATCTCAGGGGATGGGGGACTGATTGGGTCTGTTATTTCATCCAGCAGATGGCAACAAAGGTTCTATTTAGAGGCAACGGAAGTGGCCCAAAATTATGCAAACAGATGTTGTATTTACTAACCCTCTTAACGTCAGAAGATGAGCTGTTAGAAAGTATTTATTCGCTGAAATGGAATAGCCTTCCACCAAATGCAGCAGAGGATAATTTTTTATGCACTTACCCCACATTTTCATTTTTAAAAACTCAGAGCAGTGCACCTCAAGAGATGCTCTTGGGGTCATCATGAACCCCAGGAATATGTCTTGTAATATCCCTGATAATATCACAGAGGTCCGTATAAGTCTTTATTTACTTAATTCTTATTTCCCTTTTTAAAAATAAAAAATATATATTTTTTTATTTTTAAAAGCAAATCGTGTTAGTGCAGTCGCCTTGAAAAGGTTTATAGGGTCCATACAACAAACCCTGACCTGGAGGTGTATTATTATGTATTGTTTTATATAGTGCTATCAGGTTCTGCAGCGATGTACAAAGGGCAGACAGGACATAACAATTAGTATATTAAATAACAAGATGACATATGAAACAACAGGTGAGGAAAGACCTGATCTCAGAAGCTAACATACATAGTACATAAGGTAGAAAAAAGACCTAAGTCCACCAAGTTCAACCCTTCTACCTAACCTTCCCACTCTTGATCCAAAAGAAGGCAAAAAAAAAACCCAATTAGGCTACTTCGATTTCTCCCATCAGGGGAAAAAATTCCTTCTTGACTCCAAAAGGCAATCGGATTTTTCCTTGGATCAAGACGCTCTAAAATATTAATTCTATTTATATCCCTGTATGTCATGCCTTTCTAAAGAAATATCCAGGCCCCTTTTGAAGGCATCTAATGTATCTGATAGAACCACCTCCCTTGGCAGTGAATTCCATAGCTTTATTGTCCTCACTGTAAAGAATCCCTTCCTCTGTCGTCTATGAAATCTGCGCTCTTCCAGTCTCAGAGGGCGACCTCTTGTTCTTTGTACATTTCTGTTAATGAACCGGTCACTGAAGAGCTCTTTATATCGTCCCCGCATATATTTATATCACGTAGCTATCATCATCACCTATCAGGAGAACCGAAGACCACCCCACGTTTAGGTGAAAACTAAAAACCTTAGCAAGGTTTTCCCACCCGCCACCTCCTAATCACCCTTACCTTTCCCTGACAACCCACCCCTTACTCTCTTTGCCTTTTCTTGCCCCTTAAGACAGGTTTGCCCTGTTTATGCGCTATATAACCCGATTAAGAGATTGAATTGCACACGATGGCTGGAATTTGCCTTGAAATAATTCTCGGCCACGTTCATTCTCCTTCTCGAAATGTTTTTCTGGCCGAAATACTTATTTTGGATGATCGTGATGTGAACGCTTCCTGTGGTTTGGCGAGACTGCTACCTGCTACATATGAGTCACCGGGTGACGTACGGGCTAAATTTAGACCTCTTTTTTTTTTCCCCCGGACTTTGTATTTTTACAGGTTACGTGAAAACTAAAATACTTCACTTGTGTGTCAACCGGCAAAACAGGCCCTCGATATTACAGCTTTCCTTATATTCCAGAAAAACATAAAAAAAACAAGAGCTGCGCTTGATACGGGAGCAAATATTTTACTTTAAATCACACTGCAAATCACCCCAAATTTTCCTGGCGTTAACATGGATTTGGCAATGTGAAAAGTTAAAAACACACCGGGAAGGTATGAGTCAAGGGGGATGTTTTTAGTATTTAAAGGCACAGTCCTAAAAATAATCTGTGAAATGAAATTGGGAAGCCTACTCATCATTAAAGGGTTAGTAGAGCGGGTCCTGCATACAGTCCGAATACACGCGGCGAATTGAAGATCCCTGATGATGTAATAAGTACGCGTGTCAATGGATATGTCTCAAAAAAGAGGGAAATTGGAACATATAGAGTCTAAATGTTTGTTTAAAATAAATAAAACAAGCAATTAATACGTTAAAATAATGGTCTGCAGCGGTCAGTGTGCCATATTTTTATGGAAACTTTGGAAAAGTGGCAATTACTAAATATTGGGAGAACGTTTAACATTTTTCATAGTTCCGTTGTGATGGTTTGGCCCCCGTAGCTTAGTTAAAGGGAAATTTCCACCATTTTTCATTCAGCATGTGGATAATTTATTCTGGCTGTGGGACACCTGGCGGGTTACCTACTAATGTGTAAAGCAGAAGAGCAGAAGGACTTGGGTGACGTTTTCAGTTCCTAGTTTTTCCCCGTGTGCATAACATGCAATAAAGGCTTTCCGAAGCTGGACTTCATTCCTTAAATTGAGGGCAATAAATTATTGTTTGTGTCAAGCGTCAGATAAGATCACCCTAACAGCAAGGCTGGAAAAAGAGGGAGTAGGAGCATGAACTGGACCTGGCCTAAGTGTCCCTGTCTGTGTATGGAGGGGGGTAGTTGGCTTGGCCCATGCACAGGCTCTGCAAGTCAGGTGAGGATCTGGGTAATTCCACGGTCAGTTCTTACTGGACTGACTGGACCACCTCTAGCTGACCCTACCATTAGTACTGGAAAATCTGGGCATTGCCTATGGACCTCCATAACCCATCAAACCTATGAGGAAGCAGCCAGAGGGAGTGCGGTATCTCTGATTCTCCTGAATTACTTTATTAATTAGATATATTTTAGTTGCCATCGATTTAGTTACCGTTGCAATATTCCTCAGCATTTGTTTACAGAGGCCAAATAAAAGTCTTCTGTTCCCATTTTGTCAATTACACTTGAAATTCTTAAGATTCTGTTTTAAAAATAGAAAGGGGAATAGGCCATCTGGAATATTTTAGTTTGAGATAAAACATGTGTGTGACTTTGATCAGCTCAGTTAAAGTGCAGGAAACATTGTTACAGATAATACCGGGACCGACGCCAATATAACTTTCGGCGGAAGCCTGGCTGCTATGTATGAAGGTTTGAATGAGTTCTCGTCTATACACGTTACCAGGAATAAAGTCATTGAATTTCGAAGGCTGGTTCATGTCTACTGCAAAGAAACCGAGACGAAAAAGAAGACGTAAAGGGGGTGTCTGCTCAGGATCCAGGCTGACCTCAAGGGCCCAGGGCAGCCCTCTTGGGGCCTTTCAACAGCTGCCATAGTCTGGAAGTGGAAGTCTATGCAACCACCGGCACCGACCTCTCCACTAACCCTTCCTCTTAGAGGTCTGCGCCCCGTCGGCTGTTGTAGAGTGGCGGGATATCACATCTTATCTCGGCAGACAGACAGTGGGGGAAGCATTAGGAGAGAGAGATGTTGTCGATAACCACATAGACCTCCTTAACACCTAGGTACTATGGTGGATGTCAATGAGTCTAGTCCTTTCTTCACTTACGACCTTCAGGTTGCCCTACATGATAACTACAAGGTGGTTGTTCCAAGTGTTGCCCTGTAAGTATTAACGGGTCACAGTCAGCCTAAGATATAGTCCCACAATGAATTGTTGCTTAGCCATGCCTTAGTAGATAGGCATAGATGGACAAAACACTGACTCTTAAAAAGTTGCTATAGCTGCCTATGTTTTTTAGCTCTGCTATATTGATATCTATAGCTGTATCTCAATCTGGCCTCCAAGATAAGCTGGATATTAAGATATTGCCTTTACTCCGGAAGTTTATATAGCTTTGCCCGTTTCATCAATAAGAAGTTTGCGATTATTATACATAAGGATGGTTAATTATAAGCCCCCGGTTTGCAATGGTACAATAAATGACTATGTATCAACAATTGTAATGATAAATATGATAATTTGATAATGAGCTGGTTGGAAGGGTAGCCAGCCTGGCTGCAGTATGTCTCCAAATAAAATCATTTTATATGAAATGGAACAGCTTGTAGCTGGAAGAATGAACTTATGACATCAAGAGAAGGCTTTATGGAAAGTTCTTATGTTTAACCCGTCTCTTTCCAATTGTCATGACATTTAACAACATTCTTGTGTCCGTGTCCTTCTGAGCATAATGTGATATATAGTTCCAAACGGATGGAGAACCTTCTGTTCGAAACCAAAGCTCAGCTGGTTCATGGCCCCATGAGTGAAGAAAGTGTTCTTTCTGGTATGTTCTGTCTACCCATTGTACAGCGCTACAGAATTTGATGGCGCTATATAAAACAATAAATCATCATCATCAGGCCATCAAAATAGTGTTCCTGATCAAAAATCCCGCCTCTGGAGTAGGAACAAGGTGTGGAAAACATTTGGAGCTTGTGACTTTAAGCGTTTGTACAGAAACCCTAAATCTTTGTTTTTGGGCTGATCCCAAGGGAGCGGCGGGGATCCCGGGGTATTAATGGATAGCCCGGGGTCCCTAGATGATTAGGTCCAAAAAGCGACTTGATACGTGGACTGGACCGGGCGGAGGCTCCATAGCCACAGCTTCTAAATCCCGGTCAACAAACCGGGGTTCCCAACCACCCCTAATCTGAGCTCCACCACGTGTTGTGTATTTGTGCAAAGGAGCACTCTGGTGGGGCCAGGGGCATCCGAGATATTTAGGGTTAAAAAGTCCAGCACGGAGTCCTGCCAATCCTAGCCGACAAACAGTTCCAGAGAAGACCTAAGACCTGGTCAGGTACAGGACAAGGACAATAAAGATCCAATGGGTCCGGGTGACACAAGGGTGGGATTATACTCAGGGGCACAAAGACAACAAGTAAACACAACTGAAGAAGGGATTAAAAGTCCTCTGCAGCTCTAGTTCCCTGACAGTCTCCACTCCTCAAAGGCCATCTTGATGGCTAAGAGTTCATGGTTACCAATGTGGCAGTTTCTTCCTTCAGCAGAGAAATGTTTGGAAAAGAACAGGGGTATATACGGTAAGATACCTGGTCTCGAGATAATGTTGCCGTTACCCCAACTTTGAGGTATCAACCTCCAGGATGAATGGACGGCTAGCATCTGGTCTGTGGAGGACAGGAACGGATAAGAAGGCTTGTTTGAGCTTACCAATTACCCCCCTTCTTAGTAAAAGCAGAGATGGTCACTACAATTTGGGAAAAGTTTCTTATAAAACAAATGGTAGAAATTGGTGAAACCTAGGAATCACTGGATTTTCTTGAGGTTGGTAGGTCATTACCAGTCTTTGATATCTGTGACCTCCTCTGGGTCCATATCTAATCCAGTCTATGAAATGATATACCCAAGAAAGGAGATACAGTTTTGCTCAACACACTTCTCCGTTTTAGCAAATAGGGAGTTTTCAAGAAGGTTCCGTAAAACTTGCCTAACATGTTTTCTGTATTTAGTAAGATCAGGAGAGTAGATAAGGATGTTGTCTAAATAGATCAACACATCTTGGAATATGTCGTTGACGAAACCTTGGGGCATTACTCAAGCCGAATGGCATCATAATGTCCATATCTAGTGTTGAAGACCGTGTTCCATTCATCATTCTCTCGGATTCTAATCAAGTTGTACACCCACCAGAGATCCAGCTTGGAGAAGACTTTGAAGCTGGTCATCGAACTCCGTGATCAAAGGCAAGGGATATTTGTTTTGACGGTATTTTTGCAAACCACCATAGTCAATACAAGGTCGGAGAGTCCGATCTTAACAAAGAAGAACCCTGATGTATTTAACCATGGCCTGGTTTTCAGGTTCGGAAAGAGGGTAGGTATGGCCCGTCGGGGGGACGTGCCAAGGTGTAATGCTATGGGACAGTTGTGCATGCCATGGGGAGGTAGAGCATCGGCTTTCTTTTTGGAAAACACGTCACAGGAAAGGTAGAAACCTAGAGGACAAATGGGATGTAAAGTCCTCAAGATTCTCGGGTAGATCTCTGTAAATAAGTGCGTCTTTAATGGAATAATTCAGACCCCTACGAAAGGCTGCCTTGAGAGCTTGGGGATTCAATCAGTCTCATAGGCCAATGTCCAGATTTCCTCTACTTTTCCCTCTATTTTCTCTACTCTCCCTGGTGCGTCAAACATGGCCTTGATGCGGCAATAAAAGCATCTGCATCCAGGGAGGACGCTATTTTTAGGCTCGTAGTGGTGGGCGCTTAGTGAATGACTTCATTGACCAAATGTCGGGTAAATTACTACCTTTTGCGCAACTACAGAACAAGTTCTCCCCTATTCTACTGCATCCTATTCATTATTTACAAATCCGTAATTACCTTTGTACGATTTCCCATGGCCTATCGACCAACAACATTACCAATTTATTGGATCATTTCACGTTGCTTTCTTCTCTTAAGCAACTTAAAATTGGAACGATTTATAATGTTGTCAGACCCCCGCTGACGTGGGATACACAGGGGGCTGGTGTGGCATTTTGGAAAAATGAATTTCCCGATCTGGATTTGGAATTAATGTTCCGGGGTGTATGTTAGAAATTCCAAGATCTTAGTTTCTAGAGACTATAGTGAAATGTTTCTAAAATCACTGCATAAAGCTTACGTTACTCCCAGATTCCGGTTTTTGATGGGACTTGCTGACCACACACGGTGCCCAAAATGCCAGTCACCAGGTGCTGACCTGTTCCATGTTTTGTGGTCATGTAGTTCTCTTGCTCCTTTCTGGGATGAATTACAAGCGTATATTTCCTGGACCTTGGGTATATGTTTTTAAATTACAGTGGAGCGGGCGATTTTTGGGTTATTTTCACACAATTTACGTCCTGGTGCTGTGCGGGCTAAACCCCTTGTCAGTATCCTCTCGGCTGTGGGCAAGCGGGAAATACTATCTCAATGGATATTTCCTCAGCCGCCTTCCCTGGAGCTGGTCTTGTCTCAGTTGCAATTTCTTGGATTGGATTGAGTCCATCCTTCACAAGGAAAGCAAAGTTGCACATCAGTGGTCACCTTGTAACTCTGCATAGGGCTACACAGCATACGACTCAATGGTATTGCGGTCAGGTTTTGAAAGGTCTATGTCCCATTGCCGGGTTTAATGGTTAGGGAGGATTTGGGTCTTGGGATCTCTGGGAGCACCTGGAGGACTTTGCCTGATCCTAATACAGTATGTCGGGGTTTCCTGGGGCTAATTTTTGGGTATTGTTTCAGTCGTGATATGATATTGTTTTTGTGTTTAATGTAACTTCATTGTCTCAACTTGCTTTTCATTCCATGGCTTGTATAACTTCTACTCTTCCAATTACCTGTTTTATGTTGATTGGTGTCATAACGCACATTGTTACCATCGGTTCCAAAAGCCCCGACATTTCTGATGGTCGCCAGTGAATTTGTCAGGCACAGGCATTCTAGGGTGTTTAACGGATGTACCAGCGGCTTCTCTAAGTAAAGGGCCGAAGATAAAGCAGATGAGGTTAGACGTCTGAGCAGATCGGTGATGGTGTCCATCCTTTGCTCCAAGGGCTGGGGTCCAGTGGTCAGGGCGGGCCGTGCAGGTTCAAACAAGCCGAGGTGGTGGGACAGTAGATAGCCGTTACAGTCAAGAGTCGAGCCAAAGTCAGAAGCCGGGAGGTCCAACATGGTCAAGCGGGTTCAGCGAGCTAGAGCACTGATGTTGGGATGAATGGCGCCTGTACAAGACACTCCAGCTTAGAACACCCCGCTGTACCAGACACTCCAGCTTAGAACACCCCGCTGGCAGAGAAGTTACCTCGCGGGACTGGGGGGGCGCGCAAGCAACACAAGGCCTCGGGACCTGACAGTAATTTAATGCTAGCCCCGCCCCTATCTGTATCTAGCCATGCCCCTTTATATTGGACACACCCTTCCTGCCTCCTATAAAGTGCAGATGAAGGTTCGCTCCGGGGCTATCTCCAGGTATAGGCTGTGTTTCTGCCTTCACTACCCGGGTAAAAAGCCACCGTGATCCTGGCACCAGACGAACCTGAGTGAATGGGAGCTCAATGTGACCTTGGATAAAGGCGTTCGTATGCAACATTCGAGGAATGAGCATGCATATTAAGCAAAGCCAACGGACTGGGGCCGCTGTTGGGGACGTTCCAAGCACACTTTATATCAGTTTGTATTTTAACTCCATGGAAGGTTTCACTGACTACATTCTTGGGAAGCTACAAACCGACAAATACATTTAAATGGAAATATTCCGTTCACTGAATCCGGGTGACTATTTTCATCTCAGAACCAGGATTATTTAACCTGCTCCTGACACTAGAATACCATATATATATATTATAAATAATTATATAATATATATAATATAATATTCGTAATATATACATATATATATATATATAATCCCTTGAGTCGCTGTTACATTATCATTGTAACTTACCCTACAAAATATTCCTACACCATACTCGCCAGGGTTTATTTATTAGCAGTTCTTGTGCAATGGTTCCAAAGTGGTTTTGTCACCATAGCAACCAGAGGAATGGGATGCTTTGGCTAATTAGACTTTTCCTTTGGTTTTAATAGAATGAACGATTTTGCATCATCGTTATTTGTCTTTATAAATAACCCCCAAAATCTATTTTCTCGGAAACAGGTCTTCGGTGGGAATAGCTGCAGGTACGATACTAGCCGACGGACTGCAGCCGTGCACCTGGCGATAACACGCAGTGCGTGTGCTGATCCTACAGACCTCCGGCAGTAATAGCGTGTCTGAACAGTACAAAAAAAGGCAATGCACCTGGACTTATATCGCAATGAAGCCAACTTCCAAGGGTCCAAAGAACCCGGCGTCCTGCTATTCCGATAACATACCTGAGAACTCGCCGGGTGTCACCCAGAGCTCATACAACACCTCCCAAGTGTCCTTATTAAAGAAGGTCAGTCCCTCTTGGGACTTGAACCCTCGATCCTGCTTTCTTGTTTGAGGGCATCACAGCCCTGTCTTTGGGTTGCTTTATTACTGGGCCACTTGGTATGATTTGGCCCCCAGTTTTGTAAGAATATATTGAGATGACCGAATAATGGCATCTGGTTTTATTATTTTTGGGTTTATTTATTTTGCGACATTATAAACATTTTCCTTATATAATAATATTATATTGAGATTTCTCACATTTTACTTAACTTTGTTACTATGTACAAACTTTAAAAAAAAGGTTCCAAAGTTTACACAACTTCCCCCAACTTTATGCTACATTCTAACAATTAATATTACGATTCAGTGACATGAGACATGTCAGCTGCTGATTTATGTTACTATGTCTTCACGCTGTCCGAAAGGGCCGCAAATGAATGAATAAGCTTCATTCCCTGCCCATGGCCAGATCACCCTCCCACCCTCATACAAATATAAAGAGGTTGGGGCTAGCCCCGCCCACAGCGCCCTTGCCCACTGATGCCATTGGGTTAATCGAAGAGGGAGGGCTCTGGCAAAGAAGGCAAATAAGTGATGGGCAAGGGCACTTACTTTTGCCCCGACTCGCGCGGCAAGTCCAGCGGTTGGGGGTTGGAGAGGCAGAACATTGAGTGCTCTCTGGCTTTTATTCCAGAAACTGGCATTATTGCGCATGCACAAGTAGAGACCAGGGAATAATAATTAAAAAATCAAGCAAAAAGGTACAACATTTCAAAGGAACGGGATAAACATTTTTAAACGAACGGGCCGCTGATTAAAGCGATAATAGGAATTGTACGGGTATGAATAATATCTACTGATGAGAGGGGATCAGCTCCGTGAACGTCCTCCTCGTGCCCTTGAAGCTCTTGCGATGTTAAATCCTGGCATTTCCTGTTTATCGCGTAATTGCTGGGTTAACGACCCGACGATTGCTCGCACAAACTCGTTTTTAGCTGGGAGGAAATGCCAGCCTCATTAACTGCTGGAAACCTACATTTGTTTTAATTTGTTTGCTGAAATCTTACAAAAAAAATAGTCTGCTGCCTTATGTTTGATGCGCCTGCGGAGATGTCTATAAAGAAAACATATGTTCCCCGTGTAAAGTCTGCCGTGTATCGTACCGTGTGGCCAGTCACTGAGGTCTTTTTGAGGCCTTGCTCCATACCTCCCGCTTCGGGGTGCTTACTGCGCATGTGCACCATCATGTAGGGTCATGCACTAGTGCACCATCATGTAGGGTCGTGCACAAGCGCACCATCATTAGGGTCGTGCACATGCGCACCATCACGTAGGGCCGTGCACATGCGCACCATCACGTAGGGCCGTGCACATGCGCACCATCACGTAGGGCCGTGCACATGCGCACCATCACGTAGGGTCGTGCACATGCGCACCATCACGTAGGGCCGTGCACATGCGCACCATCACGTAGGGCCGTGCACATGCGCACCATCACGTAGGGCCGTGCACATGCGCACCATCACGTAGGGTCGTGCACATGCGCACCATCACGTAGGGTCGTGCACATGCGCACCATCACGTAGGGTCGTGCACATGCGCAGTATGCATTCTCACACGTTCCATGAGACTGCGGGATTGCGGCCTTAATTCCCAATGTCCTGCTGAGCAGGATTTGGGGGGGAAAATCAGGACAGTTGGGAGGCATGTTGCCCTATCATCCATGACCATACCAAACTCTCAAGGTTTGACAATGACAATGAAATGTATCTTTAAATAATGACAAGTCAAGGTTTCCATGACGACTGTTATTAGAGCCATTTGGGCAACACATTTGGCAAGTCACCATGTAGAATCTTCATGATAGTGTCTCGGGACACTGTGCTGGGTCAGGACTTGGGCATACCTCCCAGCTGTCCTGTTTTCTGCATAACAGTCCTGATTTGCAAACACTGTCTCCCGGAGCTGCTCAGCTGTCCTGCTTTTTTTACTTATAGATTCCGTAGCGCTATAACACGATACAAAGTGACGTCCCAGCATCCCTTGCAGCCCCACCATATATAATACGTATGGTATTCATTCTTTACTGGAGGAGAAAGGGGGCTCTTATAGCATTAAACGGCAACGTAGCCGCTTGGCTTCTAGAGGATGAAAGCAGCTCAATCGTGACTGGAGCTCTGTTAGAGGAAACGTTTCAGCCGCAATCTGCGCCATTAATGAAAGGGATATAAGGAATGAAATGTTTTATCTATTTTTACAAGATGTCTGGTTTTATCCCTGCTGGGGGTGATCTTTTTGCTATGGAGCTGGACCTTTTAGATGATATAGAGGTAAAAGCTTATGGGTTCCCCATTGTACAGCGTTACAGAATATGATGGCGCAATTTAAAACATCATATAAAATCAGTCATCACCAGTGAGTAGCCTCTGCCTCATTATCTACTAAAACGTTGTGTTTGCCGGCAGACAGGGCCAGCCCAAGACATTGTGTTGCCTGCATGCATGGATGAAATGCTGCCCCTCCACCAAAACCATGCCCAAACCCAACACACACATATACACAAATCCAGGCAAATGCACAAACCCAGACAGACAGACACACACACACTAACAAACCCACACACACACTAACAAACCCACACACATACACACTAACCCAGACACATAAAACACCAAACATACTAACCTAGACAGAGACATACCCAGACAAACACACTGACACATACTAACCCAGACACAAATGCTAACATATACACACACATCCAGACATATGCAACTCACTTAACAAGTATTGTCCACCTTGCCTTCCATGCAACAATGTTATATGGCCCTGCTCAACCAAGCCTCCTTGATACTGGCGGCATAAAGGGGCCGACCTCTTTAGCCCTAATTGTGAAGCATGCTGTCGGATTTCAGTTTGCCGCCCCTGTCAAAGTGTCTCCTGGGACACCCATCCGGTCCGTCTAGTCTGCCCATATTTCCTGCTATAAAGACCCAGACCTTAAATCAGTGGCTGATCGCGTTTGAATCAGGAGCCATATGCCCGGCACATGCGTGTTCTCTCGCAGGGTACGAGGAGTGAGCACCTCCGCTTAAGGAGGTTGGATTGTTTGCTTATCTGAAGACGTGGGGTTTCAGTGAACATTTATATTTAAGATAAATTAGTAGACATAACAAGGCTGGGAATTACAGAGCACGGGTACTCCACAGATGAAGTCCGGGAGATGCAAGCGAGAAGAAGAGAGGTTGAGGATAGAGAGAAGACAGAAGAATGTTTGGAGATAACCGCAGAGATCCAGAGGGATGTGGTGTAAGCCGCGGTTAAGGATCAGATGTTCAGACTTTCTCCTAGAGCAGGGATCCCCAAACTCGGCCCTCCAGCTGCTGCAGGACTACATCTCCCATAATGCTCCTTCAGCTAAGGGGCTGGCTGAGGAGTATGGGAGATGTAGTCCTGCAGCAGCTGGAGGGCCGAGTTTGGAGATCCCTGTCCTAGAGGGTACTCATGGAGGCGCGGTGGGGTCAGAGGTGAAGATCAAAGGGGAAAAAGAAATTAGTCTGGCACAAAATTTGAAAGTTATTGCATATCAGATGTTCCCAGTCTGTTTTCTGCAATAGAAAGTCTGGAATTTGGTGGCAATTGGAATTCCGTGTTAGGTGCATTTCGTGTCCTGTGTTAGGTACATTCCGTGTCCATGTTGGAATTCCGTGTTAGGTGCATTCCGTGTCCATGTT
>VKOC01032980.1:0-12033 GCA_009364415.1 Spea multiplicata | reverse complement strand
TCTGGGGGAAGCATTGAGTCTCTGGGGGAAGCATTGAGTCTCTGGGGGAAGCATTGCTTCCCTGGTGTCTCCAGGTCACTTTTCTCTTTCTCTAGGCAGGGGGAGTGTTAAACATGGAAAGAATTATGCAAAACAATATGTAAATTATGCAAAGATAATGCCTCTTATTGGCTAACTGAAGTATGACATATTACAGGCTTTCCAGACCATCTAGGTCTCTTCTTCAGGCGTATTATACATTTGAAGCTGGAATTTCTCATACATTCATACAGGAAAAAGGAAACAGTCCCCGCACAATACACAGTAAATCTGAAATCGGGTTAGCCCAGCGATGCCAGGGGAGAACGCAAACACCTGCAACTACAGATATTATCCCGATAACCACACTGAGAGCAATTACTCTTCCTACTTCTTAATTTATCAGAATCCATCTAAAAAATGTTTTGCCCTTTTGCGCTAGAATTAGATATACATGAATCCATGTGATAAATAATGAGAATTTACACTTTTAGCGCTAGAAGCACAATTCCCATTAATAATTCTTAAAAAAAGTAGAACCCCGGACACTGATGGGTAGAAACCTTTGTCGTTTTTATTTCATTTAATTAAGTTTTATTTGCTTGCCATTCTTGAATTCTAAGTGGAAGAGCACCGATTAAGCAGATTTATTAACGTTACGAGCCTCATTGTTTTAATCTCTAAACCGAAACTGAACTCTTCTGAAAAGAGCTTTATGAAAAAAATAATTGGGTTCGAAGTATAATCCTTATTATTTATGACAGCCGAAGCCCGTCCGACAATTACTCTCTAAAAACCTCAGTTTCTGCCCGGTTTAATTTTTTTTCAGGGACAGCTTAACCTGCCCCTGTATCATAATCAGGGGGGGCATCATTCAAGGCTATGTTGCCATAGCACCAGAAAAGGAATACAGTGAAGGAATTTAAACATTCATGGGATAGGTAAATGGATAACCTGGATCTTAGATAAGACCATATTTGTAAAAAATAAAATAAAAAAAATTATATATTACAAGAGAGTCAACACAACATCACAATACGGTAACCTAAAGAAAATTGTACAAGAAAAAAAATTCCTCGTCACTTTTAAAAAACCAAAATACCCTTAATTCTCAATCTCCGGCCATCTGAAATCACAGCTCATCCAGCGCATTGAGTTTATAAACCACGACGGACGTGCGAGGGCCACTTATCCCGGTCAAACTGCGGCCGCAGGGTCTGCTGCCCTCATCAAAATCCAGGCCAGCGAAGCGAATTTCAAGGAAATCACCAAATGTAACAATCCAATAGGAGGAATTGGTACGATCCACCCAAAATACCAACTATACCGGACTTATAAAAGCAATATTCACAATACTATACGCCTATTTGTTTCTTATTTATGCAGTTGAACTTTCAGCAGATATATACTCTTTTGTGATTCTACTTCATAAACCATGGAGAGTCCATTCTGGCACAAGGTCGGGTCGCGTATTCCATCTAGAGGTCAACCAGTCTTCTCCATGATGCAGGAAGAAGAAGCGTTGAGTATGATTTAACTACCAAGAAGCATCAGAAAGAATCGGCAGGTTCAACCGTAAAGATGAACATAACAAATATTAGATTTTTTACCAAAAATGATATTATACATTTCAAACATAGATGCACAGGCGAGGCGATCCGATCCGTCCCACCAAACTCAGGAAGATCTCAGTGTATTGCAGAGCACTAATATAATTGGAAGCGAAGAAGGCTCGAGCACCTTAAACCTTGAGTAGACAGACCAAACACCAGAGGAAGAAGAAACTGACCCAGAGACCCAGGGAAGCCGGGCTTCAACCCAGAGACCCCCAGTAAACCTCTGCTTATGGTGATATTAGAGGGATGCTGACCCCAAACGCAGTACGATTACAGGCGTGCTTCCCCAACACTGTGGAATTAGTCATTAAAGCGGTTTAAATTAAAGTGCCGTCCAACCCACACTATAATAAATCGCCTGCTAAACAACTTTCCTTGTCCGTATTAATTTTATGACTGACAGATTCAACAAATAAAAAAAAATCTCCCACGCAGACTTATATGAAAGATGGACGCAGCGTACACTTTGATGTCCTCGAGAAGGGAAGAACTGTTAAATATTTGATGTTACTCTGCATCCCTTTGTACCTGGCTGCAGCGCAGAATACCAAGCCAAGAGAGAAGGGAACATCTACCACCTATTTCAGATCTTAGTGATTCAGTCGTGTTATCCACGCGTTGCTTCAAGGCTTAGAATAGGATTAAATAAAGCAAAAAAGTTAGGTTTTTTAAAAACAAATCTGAGGGAAACATAACCAGACCAGACAAGCAGGATATAAACTAGGAATGCGAGGAATGACTGTGAAAGGAATGAGGAGCTTCATAATAGTAAGGTGTTTGAATGAATACATCAGCATTTCAAGGCTGTATGGACTCGGTGGTCTATTTAGTGGGATAGGTAGGAGGTATCTCTCCAATACCGCTGAGGACTTCTATTGTGGTTCAATAGCCAAACCAAGAACCTTTGGTTTTCTTGGTAAAGCAGAAACGTTTCCACCCATCCCTTTGTAATAATGGTAGAACACCAAGGTCGCGGGTCGTGGTTCATTGTATTAGACCAAACTCTTCCCTAGTTGGACAAAGTTCTGAAAGCTGGCCAGCTGCGGAGGCCACCGAGAGACAAATGGGACCTAGGGAGCTCCGAAACCGCCATTAAAAAAGCAGTTCTCTCTGCTGCTAACACTCTTCCAGATCTAGAAGCGTCATCACAGCCAATATGTCACACCTGGGGCCACCAATGTGCTAGAACCAAAGCCCCAAAAGGGGTAGAGCAGAAAGTAAGGGTTAATCTCCCACATATGCAACAACTACTTTCAATGAAGAGCCCCATGGTCCATAGGGACCTCTGACATCGGGTCTTCTCCAGACATCTAGATAACTCCAGAACATGCATCAGCCCCTCCAATGTGACAATGCCTTCAACTTAACGGCAGGGATGGAAGCCATAAGACTCCTAAAGCTTTATTCGGCTCTCGGTATTTTGCGGCTTAAGCCGTCACAAATTGCCAAGTCAAACCGTGTTTGATAATCACCATTGTGTATTTTTCTCAGCTTATTCCCCACATCCAATCGCGGTAATAATATATCGTTGGGTGGAAAGACTCGGTCTAATCCGCGTATCAAAGACATAATGCCAAGCTCTGTGAAATCAGACTGTTCCTTTATAGAGTACGATCCATACAATAATGGAAGGATTCTAAATCCTCTCGTTCCTAAACCACTGCAAGAAGAACAGCATGGCGAGCAACTCTCCCACGCGACGGATTATCCGGCGTATACAATACACGCTTAATGACCACAGAGACGTAACGCTGCGGCACAAAACACCCGGCTATACGATATTTATCAAAACTTCTTAAAACTGCTGAACAGTTTGAAAAGCACTAAAAATGTTTAACTCTCCAATGCCCTTGTGAAATGAGCCCTCTGTGCTCCCAATGCTTTTGTCTAAATGCTGAAATGCTCTGCGTTCTGCGCGGTAGTTATTTGACGGTGGATAAGAACCATTCGGCCCCCATCTAGTCTGCCCGTTCTTCCCGACGTCGGACTCGGTTCTTAATCAGTCTTTGGTCTCGTCTTAGATTCAGGAGCCATATGCCTATCCCTTGCATGTTTAAACTCCCTTACTGTATTAGCCTCTACCACTTCTGCCGGGAGGCTGCTCCATTTATCTACCACACTCTCGTTTAGTAAAACTTCCTTACGTTCCATCTAAACCTCCGACCCTCTACTTTTAGATTATGGTCTCTTGTTCTAACATTTCTCCTCCTTTGCAATAAAGGGATTTAAATATCACATCTCCTCTTTCCTGCAAGCTATATCTATATATTGAAGTTCCAGGGGGTCCAGCAAGACCCTTTAAGCATGCACTGGACGGGCATAAGGCTATCCTGAACCTAAGACAACACACAAGGTCTGGAAAAAGGCAGATTATATAGACTGATTGTGTTCGTAACGTCTCTTTCCTTACTAATAGTCAGCGTTATGGAGTACAGAGTCCGCTGGTTAGATGAGGTCAACGTTCAGTCAGCTTGTAAGAATAAATTAACAATCGTAAAAAGAGATTCCAAGATACCGAAAAAAACTCTCGAGGCATAAAAACGGGTGCAAGTCCCACCGAAAATACATTGGTCAGTCTGATTTGCGATTCTCGGCATCGCTCCGCTCTCACACTCGCGGTATTCTCGTAAGCCATTCTGATTCTGAATTTAGTTAAAAGTTCTACTTTAGCTCTATTTTTTGTGTTAAGTGCAGATCGGAACCCATATACGTGGACTCTGGAACATTCTACTGCATGCAAATAGGTGTAGCTGTTCTTAAGTTATTGGAATTTTATTGGTCGTAATTAACCCCGCCCCCAGCGGCCTCTATGGAAAGCAGGAAGCATACCAGAGTATGCGCTACACGAGATCTCAAAACTTGGAACTTGGGTGTATAGAGCAAAACTCCCCCCACCATGCCCAGGGATCAAACTCTACCCCAAGAGGCCAGGAAACCCCACAATTCCCACGGCGTCAAAAAAACTTATTAGGGTTATTATGCCCAATATTAGGCACCTTTATGTTTTAGAACGTTCAGAATTTATAATATTCCTAAATAAACAAACACAGTAGAAAAGGGTTAAGTATTAAAGGGTCCCAGATATGAGTAGAAATCAAGGAATTAAGATTTTTACCGATTACTTCAAATATTGCCCCAGAATTTTACCCCGTTACGTGTCGGGGGGGGGGTTATTGCTTTCTGTACGCCTGCTGACAGCTAAAGATATAAACACAGACACATTATTCCTAGAACGGTTTTATTTAGCGGAAGCCGGTTTGGAGGCCGGTGAAATGTCACGGTTGTATTTGGCAAATAAATAAAACGATGCGGTAATCGAAGTCTATTGTTGGATGAAATGTCAAGTCATGCTGAGTAATTTATGGAGAAATGCGAGTTACTGTACGACACAAGCGCTCGGGCGCAACACGGCTCCAGGCCAGACAGACTACGATTAACTCGCAATTAAACCTCCTGTTTTATTCCTCCCCAGTATTCCCACTCCAACTTTTCCAGTTACCCCCAAGAATCTTCACCACTAGATTTCTGTCTTGGCTCAGTTTTTTCCTTCTGTCCCCAGCTTTGTTTTTCTTTCTCTCTGAATTACAGAAGGACATCAAGACGGATGTCATAGTTTAGAATACCACGGCCCGGAGCGGCCATCTGGCAAATGCTCAGTGGGCCGCCGTCTGGCATCGCTCCATAGTCACCCGGGTGCCTCGGAAGCCGCTTGATTTTAATGCAATGGAAACAAGTTAATCGAAGGACCATCATGACTTCATTGAGAAGGTCAACAGAAGAAAAACCCTGTGGTCCAAGTAAAAAGGCGCTGTACATACCCTCGGCCTGCGAACCCAGTGGATTATGACATCATGGACCCATGACATCAATAAACCGGCTTTAATACGGGACAGCCGCGCGGACAATTATCTCAGTTCTTCATCGTTCGTAAATACGTTCCAGAAGATCGATTCCCACCGTTATATAATAAATAATAATAATTATAATAAATGGGGTCACAAAACAATAGAAACATAGAAATACGGACAGGGCTTTTCTTTGCTCATTCACTAAAGACTAGAATTCATTCATCGTGTTTGGAGGGGTAAACAGGTTGGATTTTCTCCCTAATGTCTACGGGACCCAACGATCTCCCCAATGGTCCATGATCCCCCGCTGGCTGCAATGGCAGGAGAGTTGGGCAGCTGCTTATGACAACGGGTCAGTGACTAAAAATTGGGACTGTTGGGAAGTATGGCGCCGCAGGACATGTTTTCATCTGTTAATATACAGATTATCGTGGCTTTTAGGGCTACACAGAGTCCTGCCGCTCCTAAACAGGGATGCCTGGATTTTAAAATGAACCAAAATATATTATATATATATATAATAGCGGCAAAAGATACTGGCTATTCTGGAATAGTATGTGTTCACCAGTAATACCAAGGCCTAAGTGTGTTGAGCCAGACCACAACATATCATCAGTTGCCATCAACCAATACATTGTAATGATCAAAGAAAAAGTCTGACATCATAGTTCCCAGGACATTGATTTTTAGTAACGTTATAAGACAGAGTTGTGTTAATCCAGATGAAAATGGCGTCTTTGGCTTTAGGGGTCGTTGGTCTCGTCTTAGATTCAGGAGCCGTATGTCTGTCCCATGCATGTTTATATTCCCCTCACTGTATTACTCTACCACTTCTGCTGGGAGGCCGCTCCACCTACCTACCTACCACCCTCTCAGTAACAGTACTCCTGCTTTTGTCACCTTAGGTATAACACCCAGGTATCTCCCCATTACAACAAGGCGCATGGATGACAAGAATCCACCTCCCCTGGGGCCCACAGCTTGTATTTATTACCCCATGACAGCAGTTAATTGCAAGATAAGGGCAAAGTCTGGAGTATAACCATTATGTCTTACAGGTGATAAGAGCTTCCAGGATTTATTATACTTTAACTCTCCCCAAGCCGGTTTAGCCAGCCAAAAGCTGTAAGTCAGGGCTAACTAAAGACATTATTGACTGCTGGACTACAATCCCTATCATGCTTTACTCGAGGAAGGGGAACTTTCCTCACCCTGCCCAATTCTTAATAAAGCGTTATGTACGTAAGTAACAGATATTTAATGTTTTAAGTCGTTCTTCAGCTTTAACACAAATACTGACCGACCGACCGACCAGCTGTGCCAAATGGTGCTTTCGCTACCAGTATTTAGTGGCTGATATCCCTGCTTGAATGCAGGTGACTCAAGTGTAAGTCTTTCCATGAGCACCATATTAAAGCCATTTGGTTAACACATTTTTGAGTCACTACATAGAATCTTTACAATGGGATATTAAAGATATTATTATTATTATTTAGACAGCTCCAAGGTTCGGTAATTAGGTATGAACACCGGCTCCGTACTCGCGTCCGACATCCCATACAAAAGCTGCGCACGCTCGGCAATATGGGGGGGGGTCTGACCTCTGACCCCATCGCCAGTCTATGGTATCTCTGTGAGAGAGACGCCGGCGGACGATGACTGTGGGGGGGGGCAGGAATCAAAGACACCCATAAAAACCTAAATACTACGCCCAACACTGGGTACCCTACTGACTACAAACTATACCACCACCAAAATATAAACACACAAGTGGAACTTCCCCCTTAAACCCCAAGAGATGACTTCACTCCAGGGAAAAAAAAACAAACCACTTGAGTCATGACACGGCGCACGCGGGTACGTTTGTCCCTTATTGCTAAAAACAGAGCTTTTGTACACAGAAAAAGTTATTTCAAGAGCAGCAGGAAAGCAAACGAACGGTTAACCATTAGCAGGAGCGATGAGCACTACAAAGGAGCGTCCGGAATACATGATGAATACACCGCGCCCGGTGACATCATAGCACAGAACGTAGGTAGAGAAGCGTGATGAATGGCGGGGCCGAGTCAGGACCGATCCCTGCCTCTTACCGTGGCGGGGACCTAAAACAGGCGATCGCGTTACAAAAGTCCCAACGTAACACGAGACAGGGACAGGAAAAAGTAACAAAAAATAAAAGAATTCTGTGTTTCTTTAAGAAAGTAACAAAAGCCTCCGGTAGTTCTAGATAACAAAAGACGAGAGAAGGTCGAGGACTGACTTCCAAAACACATCGCACTCGGCGGAAGCCATCGGACTACTAGAGCGGCAAATTCAAAGAGCCAGACTACCGATGGCTAATAAGTCCATATCCATTACATAAGTTATGGTGAGTAAAAGTGATGGAAACCCTTCCACTTAAAATTAAGGGGGTAGTAGAAGTATTATTAAACACTCATCTACAGACACCAGACAAGCCAGAAGGTTGTGAATCCCTCAGAAATCTCATGGTGCTGCCACAACCACAACGGATTCTGGGTAGGCGCATGCAAATAAGGTCAACTTGCAAATAAGGTCACCTTGCCTCTATATCTACTTTATCCATGGATCCCTTGAAAGTAATACAGGACAGCTGTACAGGACAGCCTTTGTGAAATATTGCATCAAAATGGGCAATTAGAGCGCAGAGAGAGCGAGGAGAAGCCAGGGCCGGACTGGCGATGATGAGACGGCTCTGGCACTTTAAGGCCAGCAGCCGCCTGGTGGGCTAATTACTGGTGAGGTACATGTCTGCCTAGCGTGTGGCCGGGCATATCCAACCGGTGGCCAGCAGCCCCCAGTCTGTCCGTGAAGCGTGAGTGTTTGGCGAGTGTGAGTGTGTGCCGCTTTTGGTGGGCAGCCCGCCGGGTATTTGCCCGGTGTGACTCATGGAGGAACTAGGTCTGGAGACGTGGGTCATGTCGAATTTATGCATTATTTTTTTTAAATCTGTACCAAAAGACAACAATCTCTACTATTTTAATACATTGGGGGTTTATTCACTAAAGGGAGAGTTGGCTTGACATTTTAAATGAGCTAACCCCTGTGAGCTTCTGCTGCAGGAGGCGCTCTGCTGGCCCCGTATAATGTATAGTTAACTACATTGAACTACACATTTAATTATGCATTATACATGGCCAGATCACCCCATCTTACTGGAGAAACTGGCCACTTTTGGCCCTTCATAATGAATAGTGAAGCGAGGGCGTTAAAAGCCCAACTCTCCAGGAATAGCCCTTCGGAATAAGTAAATTGGGTATTAAATAAAGTAAAAAAATAAAAATAAAAATAAAAAAGCAAATATGGATTTACATAGACGGAGCAGATGGACGGTTCGTTTATGTACACACAATAAAAATTAACGTGCCACAAAATAATAGAAACTTCCCCAAATAATTCTCTTGTACAGAAACAAGGAAAATTTATTAACATCAGAAACTTTATTCCTAGTGCCGCTGAAAGCCAAAACGCTTCCCCAAAATACATTTCTAAACGCGGAATCTTTTGTAATTTTTTTTGGCCAGGAGCATTTAATTGTCATGTGACACACAAGATAAGTTGTTGCCATAAAAGCATCTTAAAAAAAAAAACATTCCCCCCCCCCACTGACCCCAAAGTCGACAGCACTACGGAACCTGCTTGTCCGCTCTGTATGATTTTATTATTATTCATTATTTTATATAGCGCCATTCAGATTACCGTAGGCCGTACAATGGGTAGACCGGACATAACATGTAGTATGTAACATAACAAACTGACTAACAGAGACAACAGGTGAGGAGGGCCCGGCTCGAAGAGCTCACAATCTAGTATAAATAGCTCCATCTTTATACCATTAATACGCCGAGAGGGATTATTCCGGCCCGCTGGCAATTTTTTCCTATTTTGCTTTATATCTTAAAAAAAGCTGCCAGCATGACACATTTTATTTTATGACAACGTACTTTTTTTTAAAATTAATTAAATGTTACTTATATGGCGCTAACAATTTCCGCAGCGCTTCCTACAGTCCCTACATCCAAAGGGTCTGATACAGAGAGCAACAGATAGGGAAGGAGGGCTTGGCTCAGAAGCTTACGGTCTTTTATAGCATTCGTTGTCCATTGCCCCAGTCTAACTAGATCCCCGGGCTAATAGCAAGTGAGAATTGATAGAAACAGACTTGATATAACGTGACTTAACAGAAAACCAATGCCAGAAAAATCAAAGACGGCAGATCGGCCCTATTCGGCCCCCTGTCTAGTCTGCCGTAAAGACTCGAACCGTAATTAGTCGTCGGTCTCGTCTTAGATTCAGGAGCCGTATGTCTATCCCATGCATGTTTACATTCCCTCACTGTATTACCCTCTACCGCTTCCGCTGGGAGGCTGTTTCACGTTATTGGGAGGGTGGTAGATAAGTGTAACTTCGTTACATAACATCTAAAGCAGATACAACCTGCATGAAGAAAATCACAGTAATAAATCTGTAAAATGTCGTTTCCCGCCCCTCCCCCACGTTCCTCATTCCTTCACACTAACACCAGTCTGTAACCCGATCAGGTTTAATCGTTTTCTGAAGCTTACGTCAAAAACACTTTACAGTACTTTCTAAAAATATTTTGGTATTTCCGAGCAGAAATCTGCGCTTGGTGAAGAGGACATAAACGCAGACAAATTATTTTAGGCACAAAGTCCCTCTGTCTGGGCGGAAGCCAAGCCCGCGGCTTATATCTAATTGACCAGGGGCCACCAAGCACAGATGGACGGTCTGCAGCTGAAATGAACGAGACGACGAACACATAGTCGGCACTAGAATCGCTCTTTGTTTGGTTATGGAATTAGACTCTGCTTTCCGCCACGGGGGATTGTTTTTGTAGTGACCCAAAATCAGGTAAATCCATTCCCGTCTATACAAGCTAGGGACAGGAAAAACCATGAATCACCGCCAAATAAAAACAGAGTAAAGATTACACAAAGTAAAAGAAAATAGTTTAAAAAAAATAAATAAAAGATAATAATTTCTCACAAGTAAAGCAGAAATACATAATAAATGATACGTCATAATTTTATTGTTTTTTTAAAGATACTTTTTTGGGGCTTCACTTCTCTATTTTTTTCAAATATTTTATTCAACGTACATCTATTAGACAAACCATTAATTGCACTATTTGATATGTTTAGCAAATAAATCTTTAGCAGATTTATTCATTTATTTTTTTCTCTGAAGAGTTAAAACCCGTTTCACTGGCAACAACCTATCAGAGACGGCTTTCGCATCACGCGAGAAATAAGTCTGGCTGGAAAGAAATTATAAATAAGACCAAATTTTACACCATTTTTTTTTATGGTTTGGGGAATTTCATAGTTTATAATAATGTAATTAATAATTATATGTCAACAGGATGCATGACATTAGCTCAAATGTCAGAACTAAGTGTATTCATGCACGATTTAAAATGCACTGAAAAGTTCCAATTTACTCTTTTTTTTATTTAAAATATAGTATTCATGTTTATTAATATCGCTAAATAAAATAGTAAAAATTTTAATTTAATTATATATAAATATATATATACACATACACAGTATAATACTAATTTATCATTTTATTGATAATGAAAAATATTAAAATAGACGCCATCAGCCGTTATATTACCAGTCACTACAGAAAATGTAATTTTTTTCATGTTAGATCATTTTTGAAGGACTACATAATAAAATAACATCTGCCCCGAAGATCCTATCTGAAACAGCGATGCTCCGGCTACAGATCATTTCAAAAGGCGTTTTAACATCCACTGATCCTAGAAACGGCTTTATATCCGTAATATTCCCCATCACAAACCGCCCAAAAAAAAGTATATTATCCGGCAGCTTCAAGACACCACGCAAGCGGCAAGACAGCGGAATAATAAGAAATAACATTATTTTATATTCAATGAATTCCAACGCAGTTCACACGAAAATGTACTTCTGATCCGCAGAGCCCCAAACTATAAAGGGGAACAAGGGCGCCATTATTTTGTTCAAATCAAATTGAAAATAAGTTTTCAAAAATATTGTTTTCTTTAACGGTTGTAATTTTTGACCCATAATATAATGTTTTCGGGTGGCTGCATTTTAGCCATTTGTATGAAATCTGTTATCCGAGTCCCAGTCTACTGGACAAATACCCCGACTCCTTATCATCCTGCCTGTGACTACGTTTTATTTCTGCCATTCAGGGACACACTATGAAGCGGATAAAATTACACACACAGGTAAGTATATATGATTACTATAGGAGAAGTATAATACAAATACACGTACAATTAATGTTGGGAATTGATTATGGGAAAGCCTTGGGAACGCAATAGTTTGTTTCAGTTTAATAATTATAGTTGTTATATTTATAGGCATGAATAGATATACATACAATCATTACCAGATATGAGCAATTTCAGATAGGGTAATTACCGGTACCCTCCATTACCAGACATGAGCAGATTTTTGTGCGTGGCAACCTTTTTTTACAGCACTGGGGGGTTATATTACTGTATACAGCGCTGGGGG
>VKOC01032977.1:0-18208 GCA_009364415.1 Spea multiplicata | reverse complement strand
ATATATATCTCACCTGGTTTCCTCAGCCGGGCATGGTAGCAAACCCAGGAGCCCTCAGGTGCGGCTTCCTAAGCTCATTACTGGGGAGGAAGCCTTAAAAGAGAGGGCTGTTAGGTTTGAAGGGGGAGGAGAAACTGAGTGAAGGAGCAGCTACAGCCAGCGCTGCAGCCCACCAGGTATGAAGCTTTACCCATGCAAAACCTGTTACGTTGCTTTGTGCCAGACCTTATGCTTATAGAGAGGTATCCGGATGTTTAGTTAGAGCCGGACAGGCTTAGAGTTTGTTTTGTTTGCAAGGTGCTCTGTGACTACAACATCTAAATAAACGCTTTTACGTTTGAAACCTGTGTGGATACCGTCATTGCCGCCCCATGCGTGAGCTATCCCCTACACTTTATAAACTAACGCAGGGGAACCAGGGGCAAATCACTGGCCCACCTTACAGCTCAGACCTGCCTGTGGGCAGAATTAAATCTAGTAGACCTCTCCGCAGTCCACACCGGGGGCATCCCTAAATACGAGAGATTTTCTCAGCCAACAACCCATACTTCAAGCAGAATGGAGCCTGTATCCAGAGGTCTTCCACTTGATCACCAACAAAGGAGGATACCAGTGGATTTTATTTTATTTCTTTATTAGTATAAAATCATACAGATAAACATAGTATATAAAAATAGCAAGAAGATATCACACACCTCCCAACATTTCAAAATGTGAAAGAGCGACACTTTTTTTTCCCCCAAATCTCGCAGAACCAATACAAGCAATTGCACTTTACAATGTTGCACTTGCATCGCCACTTTTTGTCAGCACAGTCATGCATATTAAAAATAACCAACACATTGAATTGAATTCCCATAAGGCACAGCCAGACATACTAAGTAGTATGTCTGGCTGTGCCTTATGGGAATTCAATTCAATGTGTTGGTTATTTTTAATATGCATGACTGTGCTGACAAAAAGTGATGCTGGGTGAGCATCACGGGAAGTGCAGCAACAGTAAAGCTGCAGATGCTAGCTGTGAACTAAAATTCCTATGATTCTCAGCCAGCCAGGTATCGACCATTATGCTGGCTGAGCATCATTGGAAAAGTAGTCCACAGCAGCAGATATTTTTTTTTTGGTGGGGAACATACCACCTATGCGTATTATTGCACACCAAAAAGTAGCTGAGGACACTCCAGACTGCTCCAAAGATTGTTGCCAAAGAAATCTTTAGGCGAGGATTATATCGCCCAAGAGCATACTTTGGGGCTAACTGAAGAAGCCCCCACCAAATGTGAGTAGCCCCTTGCGGCCTTCATTTTGTAAAAAATATGCTTTAAGAGACATATTGCACTATTGTGTTTCTCTTTCTTTCACATATCCACATCCGTGAGAGCGCAGCCACTAACCCCCTTGTGAACTAAAAAAGGCTAATGTTAGCCTCCCTCCCAGGGCCCCTACACTCTGCCTTCACACAGACTTGCTTATATAAACACACATCTACACATACACTGCCCTTAAATGCACACACATACAGGTACACTGCCCTTACACACACACATACATGGACACTGTCCTTACACACACACACATGCATGTATACTGTAAAATTGTAACTGTGTTCTACAAGAATGAAAGATAATATAAAAACAGGGAACTTAATCCTTCTATTCATTCATCGGAACACATATGTGGTAGCTTCCCCAAGGACTCCTCCTTCAAAAATCACCTTATAACAGATATATGGAAAAAACTGGAGATACAGCTTTAAAAGTATTCTGTAAAAACCACAAATGGTGCAATAATGTTTAAAAGGTTTAAAACAGCACCCACTGGTTGTGCCACACCTTTAAGATATATAATACACATTACTATTATATCTTCATGCATTAATGGTAATTAGTGTAGATGCCGATTCCTGAATGAAGCAATGAGTTTTCTATGTCAAGAACTAATTAGGGCTTTAATAGTGGTTAACCCTAAAATACCCAGGGGTGGTTAGGTAATTTAGTTAAATTTCCGTATGTGTATATGTATTATAAGGATATATATATAATTATTTTTTTCTCTTTCATTTTAGATTATATTATTGTGCAAATAATTAAAAAAAAAAGACGGCGTTCAAAAATAATGGACACAGTCTTGGAACACATTTTGGAACACAAAGGGATGAACACAAGTTTTTCTTCTTCTCAGGTGAGAAGAAGAAAAACTTGTGTTCATCTAATTGAAACAAAAGTGGAGTGAAGATTTAGGACCAATAGAAGAACAGATTGTATGATTTAAGGAGAGGGCGGGCAAGGGTTTTTAGTTTATTGTTTGTTAGCTTATGTTTCTTGATGTACTATAACTAGTCCCTGATTAAGTCAGTATATGATGAAACGCGTTGGACTTAGTCATGTTGCATCATAACAGCTGTCTCCTTGGTATCACTTGTTGGCTAGGTGTAACTGATGGAGAAAATTAATCTAACAAATAAGTGGTAATTGTATGTTGATTGTTGTGTATCTCTAGTGTGCTTTAATATAATTATATCCATTTTTAAACAAAGTCTCCTTTTGGTCCTGTTTGCCATACCTAAGTGTTTATATCATCGTCTGAAATAAAAGGACTGTAGGATTCCTGAGGTGTATATGTAGGCCTGGACATATTTCCGCAGTATTATATGTCTTTTATATACATAAGGCCTTAGCTACTCCGACAGTTCACTGTACTTCAATGGCCTCCACAGTCACCAGATCTCAATCCAATAGAGCACCTTTGGGATGTGGTGGAACAGGAGATTCACATCATGGATGTGCAGACGACAAATCTGCAGCAACTCTGTGATGCCATCATGTCCATCTGGACCAAAATCTCTGAGGAATGTTTCCAGCACCTTGTAGAAAGTATGCCACAAACAATGAAGGCAGTTCTGAAGGCAAAACGGGTCCAACTCGGTAGCAGCAAGGTGAACCTAATAAAGTGGCCAGTGAGTGTATGTGAAAAAGGTTATCTTTAGCCTAAATTGAATCAGAGAGCAAAAATACCAAGCTAATTAAAAATATAACAGTCACAGTGCTGTTACAAAAAATTATATAAAAAGAGTACAAGTACATAAACAGCTTCAAAATAGAAAAGCATAAAACATATGATAACATATTGTTTTAAAACCTTGGAGCCTTAATCTTTTCCAAGGTAAAACAGGGTTTCCTTAATTATCTATTACGCATCTTTTTTATCCCCCCTAAAAAACACCCATTCTCCTGTCACCAGAGCTAGGGGATTGAACTAGGTGGTTCAATAGATCATATGTGCTCAACTTTTGCATGGGATCACAAAATATGATATACAAAGCCAGCCAAGCTTGGCATAATTATGACATCAGGATCATCATAATTCTCCGATTCTGTTGATTCATTTAAGCCTGAACATGAAATGTGTACAACTAGCCAAATGCCATCTTCTCAGACCTCCACTCCCCTTGGCCTAAGCAGAGTGCTGTTGGATGTCTCCTAAACATATAGACTCTGCTGACTTCAAATATATACTCATTACGAATCCCCTTGTATGTATGTTGAAAACTGCAAATTCGAGATTTATGGGCCTATTTGCCTCTCAGAGCAAAATATCTCTGTCCAGAGATAAATAATCACAAATGTTACATCTTTGAGACACACCTGAGTCTCTGATAGAGCTGCAACAACTAATCGATAACGAAAATCGTTGCCAACGAATTTCATTATGGATTAGTTGAGTCGATTTTATCGACTGTAAAAAAAAATGCTCTGAAAAATACCCCTCGTTTTTATAATCTGGTTCATTCAATGTCACTTACAGCAGTTACTACTTACAGTCCCTCCTTGCAGTCACTCTGATGATTAGCCCTGCCCCTTTCTGATTCCCAGTCTCTCCCTGCAGTCACATTGATGATTGCCCCTGCCCCTTTCCTTATAGCATCCACACTACTCAGCAACTCATCTAACAGTAAGTATAAAATGAATATTTGGGCTGCTGAAAGTTAGGGGACGTGGGGTTAATTCAGGGGCAGTTATAGTTAATGTGATGTTTAGGGTTAATTTAGCGGCAGCTATGGTTAATGGAGTGTTTAGTGTTAATTTAGGGGCAGTTATGGTTGATGGGGTGTTTAGGGTTAATTTAGGGGCAGTTATGGTTAATGGGGTCTTTATGGTTAATTTAGGACCAGTTATGGTTGATGGGCTATTTAGGGTTAATTTAGGGAGTTATGTTATTGGGGTCTTTAGGGTTAATTTAATGCTGAGGACTGAGAGTTCATTTAATTAATTTAATAAGGCTAACTCAAGGTGCAGTTAGAGGTAAAGGGGGGGGCAAACTAAGGGGGATCTAAATCCTGGGGCAGTGAAGATTAATCCTGTATTTATTTATAAAAGTATTGTGTCAGTGTGCTCTATATGAGTCTGAACGAGTCTGAGAATCTATGAGGGCAATATGGCATATTTGGGGGTATAAGGCATATCAGGGGGAACAGTGGCATATCAGGGGGCACAAGGCATATAGGGTATATAAGGCATATGTGGGGAGGGCGAGTGGCATATCTGGGAGGCATGTGGCATATCTGGGGGTATGTGGCATATCTTGGAGGCAGTGTGGTAATCCTGGGCTCAAATGTGCAGGGGGCAGGTTGGGAAATAAAAACAAGAAATGCAAGTTTTTTTTATTCTGCTGTTTGTTTTTAACATCCTGTTTGTTTATTAAATGATTTTAAATAAATGAAAAATTTACATTTATTTTTTTTATCCGATTAATGGAAAAAACAACTGGCCAACTAATCAATTATGAAAATAATAGTTGCAGCCCTAGTCTCGGACAGCGCTTTCACCTATATCCTGGGGTCTGATACCCATCTCCTTGGCATAAAAATCCTTGGCAGTATATGAGGTGTAAAGATCCTTTCCATTCTTGCTGACTTTAAGATTAAAGGGTGATTTAGCAAAAGAGGCAACTTATGTACCATTTGTGGAGACAAGTGGCTCTGCCAAAGGGTGTCATGGTCCTTTTTATACTTGCTGCTTTGGATGCAGGCACAGATGGGGTGGTAAGAGAGGAAAGGAAGATACATTTTGTAAACAATGACCATTACTCCCAAACTTGCAACAACCACTCTGTTAAAGGTAATCCTGATTTAAGCATAATGAAAGACGTATTTTGCCTCTTAAATCCAGAGGAAAAGACTTCAGGCATGGTTCTCCAGAGGTTTCTTCCTGATTGGATGTTCCTCCCCTGATTGCTGAATCGTGTCAGAATCACAACTTACTCAGGCAGCGAGTATGAATGAGTTGAGGACATTCAAGTAGACAGAAGACTTAAAGGGACCACATCCCGTAAATTTTTAAGTTCAGTGAAGGTTGGGCTGAGACTATACTGCTACTGGCTCCAGAATTCCTGCACTCAGCAAGCGTCTGCTCATACCTTACCAGAACGCCAGCTGCCGTCTATTCATCCACTGCTACTGGTTCCTGAATCCCTGCGGTCAGCAAGTGTGGTATATATTTGTTCTGCAAATGATTCCAACCAGCGTGAACAAGTTAGGCCTAATACTTTGTGAGTCCAGAGACAGTCTTTCTGAAGAAGACTTTAAGAACGTTGAATTAACAGTTTGTCTCTTAACATTATAATGTCCCTATCCGGAGACTTTAAAATTAATATCACTCTGTGTAAATGTAAAATTACTAAACCTAAAAAAAGCAAAACAAAAAGAGAGATCTCAATTGTTATCTGGAAACAGCAGCCTTACAAAACTAGGCAAGCTATTTATTTTTTTTGGTGTACGGTTACTTTGTTGTCTTACTTTTTCTTTATTCCTGGTATCTGTCAGTCTTTTGCCCTCTCTCTTCCGTCACAAATCAACAGGGAGAACCTGAAAGTTTAGTTAATTGTCTCTCATTGGTATCCTCACTTTGACTAAAATTTCCCACTCCGTAGATGAAAATAACCTCATAGTGCTCTTCTGAGGAGGGGAATTGGACAAGCCACACTTCCTCAGAAGCTTCCTCAAAAAAATAAAATAAAAAGTTTTTCCTGAAGATTTCTACTTCACAATTGTCAATATTAAATGTTAATGGCCACTTGGCTGTCCAGGCCTAAGCCTCTTAACCCCTTCAATCCCCATATGGACGTACTGGTACGTCCAGCCCTTCTTGCAGCGGTAGGGACACATCACGGGAGATCAGCCCGGACTCCCTCCTGACAGCAGAAGCCGGCATCGCCGGCTTTCTGCTGTCTGATCTGATGTAACAGCTTCCGGCATGAAAGCCAGAAAGTTGTTACATTTTAACCTGCATTCCCTTCCGGGTATAATAATAAAAAAATTCATTAAAATAATAATATAATAATAATGAAAAAAATAATAAAGTGAGCTAAGTGATGTCATTGTGACATCACTGGCATTAATAACATGTTCATATATTATATATATATAATATATATATGTTATATATTAATAACATATATATAATATATATATATATATATATATAAAAATACAAAAAAATAATAAAAATTAAAAAAATTGAAAAAAATACCTTATTTGCTTGATTATAAGATGAGGTTTTTTTCAGAGCAAATTTTCTGAAAAATACCCCTCGTCTTGTAATGGAGGTCGTCTTGTGACTATGAGACTAAGATCCAGATCCCCTCCAGTCTGATAGACGCCCGGTAGCAGCTGAGGTTATCAGCGGGCATGCTGCATAGCGTGCTCTCAGCATGGGGGGCGCCACCTCCGTGCCGCGATAGCCCGCCCACTGCCGGGGAAGCAGAGCCGGTTGAGGGAAATCATTGATCTCGGCGCAGCACTCCATAAGCAAGACTCTGTGGGACCCAGGCTGCACTGTGCCGTCCCAAAGTCATCGGCGGATCGGTAGAGTTATCGCTTTAAAATTCTGGAGGAGGCGGAGCCTAGCGGGGTCACACCGCGGCATGCCCTAATGCCGGGGAAGCCGCAGTATTCGCCTGCTGAGCCATCGCAGTGAGTGAAACGCTTTAGTTGCTTAAGTGTGTGTCTTGGATTGGAAGTGTGTCTGAGTGGGTATATTAGTGTCTGGGTATGTGTGTCAGAGTGGGTATGTAAGTGTCTTGGAATGCAAGTGGGTAAGTTGATAAATTGTCTGGGTGTGTAAGTGTCCCCCTATAAGCCACTCTGCCTCTAGAAATGCCTTATACTCCCTATATGCCACTCTGTCCCATTATATGCCTTTTAACCCCCCAGAGTGGCATATAGAGGGTTAAAAGGCATATCATGGGCAGAGTTGCATATAGGAGGGTAAAAAGCATATCAGGGAGGCAGAGTGGCATATAGGGGGTATAAGGCATTTCTGGGGGCAGATGTGCATAAGGTGGCAAATAAAAGGACATGAAAACAAATATTAGCTTTTATTAAATATGAAAAAAATAGTTTACATGAATTAATATTTCTACTAGTAAAATTTCCTAAAGGTCATTTTATAATCAGGCTTTTTCTTTTTTTCCTAAATTAATATTCAGATTTTGGGGGCGTCTCTTATAATCAGGCGTCTTCTTATAACGAGCCAATACGGTATATTAAAAATATTAATATAATAAAACCATGCCCTAGATAAATCTACCCAGTTAACCTCCTGCCCCCGTTCAAAACCCCCAACGTTTAACCAAAGCATTAAAAATCTACAAAATTTACACCTTTTAGTATGTTTCCCTGGTCTGGGGGAAGTATGGAAAATCTATATTAAATTAGGTATTTCTGAATTGAAAACTTGGAGGGGATTTTCCTCACTTTACCTAATTTTTTGTGAGGATTCAGAGGGAAAATTTAAAACAAATTATTTTTTTTTCATTTTAGTTAGTTTTTACTATATTTCTCATTATAAAATTTTTAGCTAATCATCCACCTATGGTATCAAAGAAAGCTCTATCTCTCCTTGAAAAAACAAATATAGTTTACATGTGTACACTATTCACAGGAAAGAAGAAAAATCGCTGAACCGACATTGCGCAAAAACGGCAAAATTGTTTTGGGTCTTGATGTACCAAAAACCGCTGGGATTGAAGGTTTTAAGGACTGAGTTGTTTTTTTTGTTGTAGTATCCTTCATTTGTCTCTCATTTAGTGTACCACACAAATTATCTATTGTTTTATTTGAAAAATAATAAGCTACAAAGGCTAATGAAAAAACCTGCTAAGTGTTATGCGGGACCAAGGACAACACGGACGATGCACCCATTATCCAGAGACGGTAGCGTACCACAGCACAAAGGGTATAGGCAGAGAGAACGCAATCAGGATATTCCGCGGTCGGGGCAGGCAGCACAGGAGCAATGGGACAGGAGGTTTAAATAAGCACAAGGGCAGGAAAAAAGCACAATTAACTAATGATTAACGTGTGTGACGTCATCGCAACCGGCTGCCACACTGGCAGATGCTGGGGTAGTCGAGCCCCGCAAACGAGTCGTGGCAGCTTGCTCATAACACTGCAAGTGCTGCCGACTCACCGTGGCGGCTCGCTCATAGTTACAGACACGTTGTGTCCGCAAATACGTCCCCCCAGACTTACCCCTCATGCTCCAGACTCCTTGGTGTCTAGTATGGGCAACCGGTAAATGTCTGTGAGATGCATGGAGACAACCTCTGCTGATGGCTGGCACTTTCAAAGGAGCTTCTATGACTGAGCACCGGAAGGTCATGTGACGCCGGAGCTCCATCATAGAAGCCCCAGCGGAAGGTCCGGCAGTAGCAGAGGATATCTGCGCGCATTGCACAGATGCCCACCAGCTGCCGGAGAGGAAGATCCAGATCCGCTGCAGGGGATCCTCCTCTCTGGCAGCTGCCAAACGTTGTGCAACGTGCGCAGACAACCACCACTGTGCTAGCCGATATTTCCGCTGGGGGTTCTATGGTGGCGTACGGAAGGTAACGTCACGCTGGTGCTCCATCATAGAAGCTCCGGCGGAAGTGGAGGACAGTAGTCTGCACACATCGCACAGGATGTCTGCACACATCGCACAGACGCCCAATGGCGTCAGAGAGGAGGATCCGGGTCCCCTGCAGCTCTGCGGGGATCTGGATCTCAGTGTTAACAAGATATATCTTTTAGTGTTATATTTTTCAGAGCATTTTCTCTGGAAAAAACTATGCACCAGGATTCACCTGGCCGAAACCGAACCAAAACTGAAAATGACCACAGCTCCTTAAAAGAAAAAAGAAAAAACACACTTTTATTAAAAGTAAAAATGCAGAAAATGCAATAACAATATTACTATATTTATATGATTGTTAATAGCAATCACACTGCTATCATGCCCAGGCAACCAGTATATGCTAGAACCTGGGCATGATAGGAGTGTTATTTCAAAAACAATATTACTTCTATGATTGTTAGCATCACGCTCCTATCATGCAAAGTCAGCCAGTACATGCTGGAATCTAGGTATGCCTGGGCATGATAGAAGTGTGATTGCTTTTAACAATCATATATATTTCTATATAAATATTGTTGCATTTTTTTTTGTCCAATGTTGGTGTGTTACTTACTTTTTTTTTTTTCAAAAACTTCTTTTTATGTAAAGTTTTTTCGTTTCTTTTTTTATGTTTTCTTTGGTTCGTCACAATAAGGATACAGAAAGAAAGAAGGGGGGGTCACAAATAATGCAGTCTCAGATCCATGGTAAATTTCAAATGACAAACATATGCACACAGTGCATGTGAAGGGGTACAGAGCCAACACAACATGAATGCCACATAATGAACATAAATAAGAATATGTATAAGTTGAGGATATGTAGCAAAGAGAACGAAAAGCATGAGTAGTGCTCAACATTTGAGGAGAATGACACAGTATCAAGTAGAGGTCCACAAAGAGGAGGTGAGATGATAATGTGTGTGTCAGCAATATGGTGAGGTGCAGAGGTTCTCGTCACGAGGTAGATATGACACTATGTATCCATTGACGTGAACGCGTATAAATGTAGTCCGAAATGAAACAGAACCTAACAAACAATAACAAATAAACCTTCTGCTCATCCTGCGTGGTGGTAAAATAAAAATAAAAAGGGGGGGGGGTTGCCCATTATTGAACACCATGATGTGCACAGTGACAGAACCTATGCAGGTACAATTGGAGTTCTGCCTTGAAGAAGTTGGAGACTGTACCACGAGGTATGTTGGAAAGCGGATTGGATCAATACTTGTGTGTCTGTTTTCAATGTGGAAATGAATGTGCCCCAAGTGTCAAAAAATTTACTGGTGGATTTTTCTTTTGTCAGCGTGGCATCTACCCAATCCATCCGGAATAGGTAAAACAATTTGTCTTGGAAAAGAGTGGGTGGTTGAGGTCGGATCCAGTGGTGAAGTATACATTTACGGGCCATAGCAGTAACAATATGTGTGAGTTTTTTAGAAGAACGATTAGTAGGACCAACCATACCAAACATCACCACCTCAGGAGATAGCGGAAACAATACAATCTTGTGGTTCAAAACAAAAGTATGTACTTGGGACCAGAAAGTTTGAATTAAAGGACATTGCCAGAAGCAGTGAAAGGAGTGTGCGTTTTCAGCATTGCATTTAGGACAATTAGAGGTTGGCCGCAAACCCAGTTTGTGGAGCCGTTCAGGAGAAAAGTATACATCATGAGTTATTTTATAAGCCATTTCCTTATACGTCGCCACTGGCAGAACAGAGGAGGCGGTAACGGTAGCTTTACATATGTCATCTCTGGTAACAGTCGGTATGTATTTTGTCCATCTGTCCAGTCCACCAATCTTGTCAGTCGAGTCACATGTAGATCGAATAAACTTATATAAAAACTGATGGAAGGTGTATGTCCTCTATGTTCGTAAATGTGCCTGTCAAGAAGGTTGTGCCAGTCATGGCGGGTGAAATGAGCAGTGACCGAACCAACATAACTTTGAAGCTGCAGGTACGCAAACCAAGGAATCTGTAGGTTAGGAAATTTGTCTCGACATTGACTTAGTGTAAGAATGCGTTGGTTAGACTCATCAAGGAGATGAGAAATTGATGTGAGACCCATGGCGTGCCACATGGTAAATGGGAGTGAGGAACGTCCCTCCTGGAAGGCTGGGTTGTGAACAAGCGGTAAGTGAGAAGTGTATTGCCAATTGAGTTTGAGGAGGGTACGAAGAGATTTCCAAGCTCTAATCGTGGAGTATAATAAAGGATTTTCCCTAACATTTTCCGGCAATAAAAGGTATGGCGTGTGTAATAAGACGGATAACATATGCAGGGTACATAATTGACTCTCAAGAGAGGTGTCTGTAAATTTGTGGGATAGTGACAACCAATCAATTGCGTGTCGTGAAAGAGCAGCTATGTTATATTGCTTAATATCCGGGAAATTAAAACCCAAGGACTGTGGTGTGTGTTTAAGTTTATATAAGCCAATCCTGGGCTTCTTTCCCTTCCAGAGGAAGAGGTTAAATTGTTTATCCAAAAATTTGAGATCAGTGGATTTGATTAAAAGGGGTAAGGATTGTATGGTGTAAAGAAGTTTAGGGAAGCTAATCATTTTAATAAGATTAATCCTACCTGTCAGTGTCAAGTGTAACGTGTGCCACAATTTCAGTTCATTCGTAACCTTAATGATTCTAGAAATGTTTGTGTTACTTACTTTTAATAAAAAAAAACAATAACAATATTAAATATTAATGTGCAGCAAACTGGCCCCAGAAAAAGAGCATACACAGAATGGCACTGTATGATGCAACAAATCCTGCTGCAAACTTTTCCAACATATATGCGACAGTAACACAGCCAGTCACAAGAACAAAACATTCAGCATCAAGAACTCTTACTCATGTACATCTGCAAATGTGATATACATGATAAAATGTTCTGCATGTGACAAAGGGTGCTACATTGGGGAATAGGGCATAAGTTGCATCTTAGAATGAACCTGCACCAAAGCTCCATCAAAAACCATGAGGAAGAAAAATATTGCACCCCGGTAGGACAACATTTCACACAGAATAATCACTCCATCCAAAACCTGAAAATTAAAGTACTCAAAAGAAATTTCAGAGACTCTCAGGAAAGAAAAATGATAACACATTTCAACACCTTAAAAGAGGGACTTAATGTGGATTTAACTCCCCCCTTCTCTAATACCATCACTTGTTTTAAGTTCTAACCTCTATCATGTTGATCGTATTGCTTCGGACCTGATGAAGGGAGGATAACTCTCGAAAGCTTGTTTTTTAAATATTATGTTACATAGTTACCTAGTTTCATAGGCTGAAAAAAGACATGCGTCCATCAAGTTCAGCCTTTCCTATATCTGTTAACGTGTTGCTGTTGATCCAAAAGAAGGCAAAGAACTCCAGTTTGGCTGTTTCCAATTTTGCACTTACCAGGGAAACAATTCCTTCTTGACCCAAAAAAGGCAGTCAGATTTCTGTTTCCCCATAATCAAAGATTATATCCCGAATATTATGTCTATTAATCCAGTTGCTGTTTAAATGTCTGTACAGGCTCTGATAAAACTACCTCTGCAGGCAGAGAATTCCACATCCTTATTGTCCTTACGCTAAAGACCCTTTTCCTCTGCCTTAGACTAAATCTCCTTTCTTCCAGTCTAAACGCATGACCACGTGTCCTATGCATAGTCCTGTTTATGAACAGATTTCCACACAATGGTTTGTATTGGCCCCGAATATATTTATATAATGCTATCATATCCTCTGAGGTGCCGTTTTTCTAAACTAGACGGATTTAAATTTGTTAACCTTTCTTCATAACTATAGTGCTCCATTCCTTTTATAAATTTTTTAGCCCGCCTCTGCACCCTTTCTAGTGCTATGATATCCTTCTTTAGAATAGGTGTCCAAAATTGCACAGCATATTCAAGGTGCGGCCTTACCATTGATTTATACAGAGGCAAAATTATATTTTTATCCCGCAAATTGATGCCCCTTTTTATACACGACAATACCTCACTGGCCTTAGCAACTGTTGACTGACATTGCACATTGTTGCCTAGTTTGTCGTCTATAACAATTCCCAAATTCTTCTCACTTGTCGTTACCCCTAATTCACTACAGTTTAGGGTGTAGGTTGCTTGTGCATTCCCTACCCTGAAGTGCATAACTTTACATTTATCTACATTGAATTTCATCTGCCATTTGTGTGCCCATTCCCCCAGTCTATCTAGATCACTCTGCAGCACTGTAATATCCTGCTTACACTGTATTATTTTACCTAGTTTAGTGTCATCTGCAAACACAGAAACATGACTTCCAACGCCTATTGCCAGGTCATTTATAAATATGTTAGTCCCATAAAAAAAGGTACTCTGCAATACTCTGTTTTTTTACACACACACACACACATATATATATATATATATATATATATATATATTATATATATATACCCCGTATTTGCTCGATTATAAGACGACCCCCCAAAATCTGAATATATTTTATATATATTTATGAAAAAAAGACGACCCTAAAGGAAAAAAGTTTTATCAGTAAATGTTAATTCATGTAAACTATGTAAACTAATGTTTGTTAGTAAAAACTACGATTGAGAAAAATATTTTGTTTTTATTTTTTTTCAACTGATCCCCCAGTTATGCACATCTACCCCAGAAATGCCTTATACCCATATATGCCACTGTGCCCCATGATATGCCTTTTAATCCTCTAAATGCCACCGTGCCCCATGATACACCTTTTGACCCCCTATGTGCCACTCTGCCTCCAGAAATGCCTTATACCCCTATATGCCACTCTGGCATTTAGGGGGTTAAAAGGCATATTATGGGGCAGAGTGGCATATAGGGAGGTATAAGGCATTTCAGGAGGCAGAGTGACGTATAGAGGGTTAAAAGGCATTTCTGGAGGCAGAGTGGCATTAAGAGGTTTTTTTTTACAGAGCACTCTGCCTCCATAAATGCCTTATGCCCCTATTTAACACTCCCTCCCTCCTCCAAACTTACTTATATATATAATGTCTAACAGCAGCCAGCACATGCTATAACCTGGGCATGATAGGAGTGTGATTACAGGCTCCCTATGGCATGCCATTCCCCACACACTTATAGACTCATTTATTTACTCATTCATTCCCTTAATCACACATACTTGCTCATACACCCTCCCCCACCCCCTTTTCAGACGATATATTTCGGCCACCGATATATCGGTGCATCCCTAAATTGGTCCCTCATCTTATAATCGATAATGAAATGAGTTGGCAACGATTTTCATTATTGATTATTATCGATTAGTTGTTGCAGCCCTACATGAAAATCCATTCCATTAAAGCTCACACTGTCACAGACGCCCCAAAGTTAACACAACACAAGAGGCTCTCCCTCAATGTGAATAGGGTTAATGGCAAAAACCAGCCCACAGGCTCACTAGCCACTCTCCCTGCAGTGCCCAGATCAACTATACCTTAACCCCAAACCTTTTCACCCCATGACCCCCAAACATTATTCGGTGCCACCACCAAGTTCTTTTTAAGGTTTTTAAAAATACCTAAGAACCCCCTGAACTGCTCAAACTACAGAAAAACTTCATTTAGTTAAAAAACAGCACTTCCATACTATAAGAAATGGTTACATGATAACTATAGGTACCCCCGGAAGCTAGGAGTTCAAATTTTGAGCACAAAGACGGAACTGATCAATTTATATTTAATTTGACAAAAATTGCCACAGTGCTTTAAAAAAAGAGTCAAATAAAAATCCATGCAATATAGGGATAAAATACGGAAAACAAAACTAAAATAATCCTTGAGAATGTCTTAATAGTACAGTCCCTTGTCAAAATATAAACAAATTGTAAGTGTTCATTCTAGGTTCCTTTATTCTGGGTCGTAAAACCTGGCAGCAAACTCCTGCCTGATATTTTAATATCTCATATTTTGCTGTTATAGCACCATGTACGTTAATAACTCTGGAGTAATCGTGCCCACCATGTTATTAGAAGCAACCTGATAGCTAGGTAACCTAGGTAAACAGACCCTGCTTAATTCCCTCCTGCCATGTTTGATGTCAATCTGAAGGGCAAATGGCCAACACAGAGAACATATTCATGTCATGATTCTACTTTGGAAACTTAACCATATTTCTCAAACCATAACTCTAAGTGCCGTGTCCCTGTGCCTAGTCCCCTGTAAGAGTTTATGGCACCCATGACAGGGCATCTGGTATCCTTGGAAGATGTCCTGCTTAGGTGCTGTTCCTTCCCCCACTGATTTCATGATCTGGCCAGGACTCCAGATAACATTTATGCCACGATGTGGCCTAAGAAAACTAATGTTTTCTCTTCATGCAAGATGCCTTGTTAACATAAGCATTTTCCATGACACCCACCGCACAGTTTGTTGTGCTGATATCAATGCCAACAGAAGTTTGGAACTTTTCAACTATGGAATCAGCAGAATGTTGTCAAAATTTACACCTCACGCACCCTGCTCTGTGACTTTACGTTTTCATCCACTTTGAGGCCGCTGCTGTTCCTAAACGCTTCCACTTTCAATAATAGCACATACAGTTGACCGTGGAATACCTAGCAGGGATGACATTTCACAAACTGACTTTTTTCCCCTGCATATAGTGGCAGTACGTATGGGTTTGTTCTTTCCCCTCCGGACAAGAGTCTGAAAGATAGCAAAGAGTTCAAAAAGGCCCTCCCCCTACCTATAAAAAGCGGCAACCTGGTAGCGGGATCAGTTCTTTCTTGTCCCTTGCAGGCTTCGTCATTCAAGGAGGTCTTCAGATCAGTGCAGCACATGGGTTGTTGCCGGGGAGTTCCACTGTCTGTTAAACTTCCCAGTTGGAAGTCTGCTGATATGCACTGCATGCGCAGTGAAGTGGAACGTACGCCCGGGTGGCTATGCGTTCCATTGTTTGATCGTATGCGCGATCTGAGCATGGGTGGACGGATCATCTTTATGGCGCCAATTCTGTTAATTGATCTGCCTATTTTAAGCTGTGCAAGCCAGACTGACCACAAAGTGTGTGTCAGCTCAGGTTCCCGTGTCACCCAGCCCCCAAACGGATGTTTTACCCTTCAGGAAATATTTATTGTTTAGGGTCTTATCTACTAAAATGTTGAACCCTTTATCTCCAGATAGAGACAAGCTTGCTCCTCCTGCTAAGAAAGCTGCCTGTAAGTCTAGGCATTTAGCCTGTGCTGAGTGTAACACGCTGCTGCCAGACGGGCACAGAAAAAAGACATACCAACAGTGTGCTGCAGACATCATGGCTAAAGAGAGGCAAAAGGACATGCAATCTTTTCTATGCTGGTTTCAAGCCAGTTTATCACAGACCTTTCAACTAAACCTCCTATACCTGAGATACCAGAAAGAAAGCGGAAAAGGCGTTTATCATCTGCATCGTCTGAACGGTCTTCTGGAGAGTCTTCACAATCGTCTGATTCATCAAGTTCCTATGATTCTGAAGAGGATTTAGGTTTTCCTTCTCAATAAATCAGCAAGTTTATTAAAGAGGTTAACTACGTACTACAACTGGGAGCAAAAAAGAAAGGGTTGCAAGTTCTTCCCAAGGTTATGAATTGATGCAGAGAGAATGGCATAACCCTAGCAAAAGGGCATTTATTTCTAAGCATTTCAAACAGTTATTTAGGTTTCATTAAGATGTTAAATGGGAAGACCTTCCAAAAGTGGATGTACAGATCGCACAGCTTGCCAAAAAAAACACGCTTCCTATGGGGAAGTCGCGGGCCTCAAGGGCGCTATCGACAAAAGAGCTGAAACAGCCGGTAGGAGAATGTTTCAAGTGGCCGATTTTAAGTGTAAAGCGGCTTCAGCTGGGGCAGCAGTTAACAGGACACAGGCACTTTGGCTCCTGCGACTGGAAGGGCATTTTCTGGAGGAGGCTGATAAGGAAGTTGTGCATCTTTTAAAAAACTTAAGATTATCTAATGAATTTTTTGGCGACACCATGGAAGAGATTGCAAAGCTCTCTGTCTGTAATATGGGGCGCTAATCAGTGGCCAGACGGGCAGTTTGGTTAAGATCCTGGAACGCGGATACAGCATCAAAAGCAGCTTTATGTGACCTTCCCTTTGAAATTGATTTGGCTCACCATTGGAAGAACTTATTAAATGTCAGATACCAAGAGAGTGCTCCCTCAAGACCTGAAAATGACATGGACCAGAAAACATCCATACAATAAACAGAGATATGTCAGGTCTTCAAATAAGCCCTATTCCTTTCGGAAGCAAAACAGAGATGAGAGTTTCCGGACTAAGAACACCAGGCAGGATAAGCCAAGGAAATTTTGACAGAGTGGGAAGTCGCCTTCAACATTTCGAGGAAGCAAGTATAGTTAAAATGATACCATTTATTGGCTAACTGAGAGTTTAATTCCGAGCTTTCGAGACCAAGTTGTTAGGTCCCTTCCTCAGGCCTTAATGGTGCTAACACAGACTTTTCTAAATACAAAAGCACAATTCACACATTAAAAAAGACTTTAGATAAACACAGAAGCAGTAGCGTACCTAGCGTGGTGCGGGGGGGGCGGTCCGCACCGGGTGCCGCTCATCACGGGGGTGCCAATTTGCCGGCACCCGGCACCCCTCCAGAGACGGACAGCAATGTCCGCCGCTGGAGGAGCAGGCTCGCAAGGGAGCGGTATCGGAGGTCTTTAACAGACCTCCGGCTCCCTTGAGTGATCACTCAAGGGAGCCGGAAGTCTGTTAAAGACCTCCGATACCGCTCCCTTGCGATCCGCGCGGCAACAGCTGCTGTGTGCCGGGGTCTGTTGTCAGATCCCGGCGCACGGCACTGAAGCCGCGCCCACCGCTGCCCTCTGACCCGGAAGAAGACAGAGAAGACAGAAGAACTGAAGAAGAGCGAAGAAGAGAAAAAGAAGCTGAAAGAAGAAAGGAAAGGTAGGAAAGAATTAAGTGAGAGTGAATTGGTATGTGTGTGTATTAGTATATATGTGTGGTTTGGTATATGTGTGGATGGGTATACGTGTGGATTGGGTATCGTGTGGATGGGTATACGTGTGGATGGTATATCGTGTGGATGGGTATACGTGGGATTGGTATATGTGTGTGGATTGGTATAAGTGTGTGTGGATTGGTATAACGTGTGGATTGGTTACGTGTGGATTGGTATGCGTGTGGAATGGTATGCGAGTGGATGGGTATACGTGTGGATTGGTGTATGTGTGGTTTGGTATATGTGTGGATTAGTATACATGTGTGTATTGGTATATGTGTGGATTAGTATA
>VKOC01032976.1:0-12475 GCA_009364415.1 Spea multiplicata | reverse complement strand
TACTATTGCAGCTGTTTGACAGTTGAATACACGCGCTGCACCTAATAAAACATTGCCACTTCTAAGACATTTGCCATCATAACTACATGTTGCACACTGTCATTTCCCACCACTAATGTCAAACATCTGTGTTTAGCCATTTGTTTAATTCCAAGCATGACAGCACTATGCCCTTGAAGATTTAAAATTATGATCTGGTGATTACTCATCAAACCCTCCTAAATATATTTGGGGATGTGCCAAGGAGGCAAGGCCATGTGCCTAATCCACTTAGCACTTTCATGATAATTTTTGGCATTGTTTCTATATTAACCAAATATTTTTTTTCTGGGAAAGTAGTCCCTCACTGTTGAGAGAGGACCACTTATTACTATTCTAGTGAAAAGTACAAATACATGCACATAAAATGATAGAAGAAGCATGCATATATAATAATGTACAAAATTGGGTCCGGGACCAAATGTGCCATATGCGCAACCAAGGCACCATGAAATATGGGGCTGGTCTTCCGTTTTTTCCAGGGCCGATTTTTGTTGCCTGTCTGGCCCAGGCTTAATGTGATTCCCCCTATTAACTCATTGGAAAAACATTGTTAAGTGCCTACTTTTTAACCAAAATGTAATCAAAATAAAGGCTATAGTCTTTAGCTATAGCTGATGTGTAAGATAGCATTACCTATTATTAGCAGTATTTTCATTTGTATTGTTTTACAGTCACAGTTGTTTTTTTGTAATTGTCAATATTATAAAAAATACTATTTGGGGCACATCATTCTACCTTGTATACTAAAATATTATCTGACTTATATGGTATAAGATTTAATTGTGTGTTGGAACTTTATATATTTGTGTTGGGTCTTTTCTGTGTATGTGTATATTGCTTGTACGCTGCTGAGTAGCTTAACCATGCTTTTGGAAAATGTATTTTTGAAAGATTATACTTACCTTAAAGGAAAACCTGTAGCTTAATTTTATGGTCTTCCAAATCTTTTATTTGCTTTACAGATTCCCAATTCCAGTGGTGAAGCACACATAACCACAGCTGGTTTATGATATACACATCTGGAGCCAAAAGAGGAGAAAATGTGGCATTGCATTTGCAACCAGGAAAATATTGAAGAGAGAAATTCAAGTAAGTAGAATATAACAGGATAGCATCCAAGCACATCCAGACCATGGTATGCTGGATAATCCTTACATTCCACATGTCAGAATTTAGCCACTTCAGCATGTGCTGCAAATATATCACCAGTATAGTGTAATTCTATATTCCTATTTCTGTCATTATAACATTATGTGGCATTCTGAAATAGCTTTAGAAACCATTTACTTTGCTTGTTCATTTTCAGCTGGATTGAGTTTGAAGTCTGCTGTTGCATTAAAGTATTAGCAGTGTGTTGAATCTGGATACTTAACACAGAGTTCCTAAATGGCAGTGCATTTCAAGAGTAACAGACTATGTCATAAGATCCACAAAACTATAATCTAATCAAATGTATAATGCGGAAACCTGCTATAAAATTATTATTTTAAATTTTGTGTCTGAACTGAGCATTTGGTTCCTGTGGCAGGCATGCGGATCCATCTATCTGTAAGGGAAGTTCTTTATATGTACACATGGGAATTCCCCTAGTTTGACCAGGAGCCTCCAAATGAAGCACTGCTTCTCAGGGGAAGGGCATTAACCCCTTAAGGACAATGGGTGGTCCCAAAACCCATTGAAAACAATGCATATACAGGCTTTGTCATTAAGAGGTTAAACAATAATTATAAAGCATCAAAAATACCAAAGGGAAGCTGGGGTCTAGCAAGAGACTGGTCAGGGATCAAGATAAACAGCACCAGGCAGAATCTAAGGGCAAGGTCACCACCATCATCATATTTTCCTCCCTACCATGATTTCCATCCAGCATTATTATCCCATATTGCATATAAACCTTTCTCAAGGTTCATGGGATACATGTTATACATTACAAATTAAAAAGTAGTACTACAAATGGACAAAGATTGCATAACAGCTTTAACAATATTGGATTGAAAAGGGCATTATTCTTGCTCTGTGTGTTTGCCCATCGGCACCGAACCGCATATGATGTCATATCAGGTGCCACGCTGACTGCCAGATGAGCAATGGATGGGATCTCTCAATCGGCACAGATCTCCTTTACGGCTGTGCTGTATGCACAACAATATCACCATGAAATATACCACCACCAAGATAGGAAAGAAATAGAAATAAAGAGGAGAAGAAATGATGAAGTTAGGGGAACCAAGGGCGGGAAACGAAAAGACGCTACAACAATTTGTGTGAGAGTACAGGCTAATAAATATATCTATATTTTGCTACCTTTAAAACAGGAACTTCTAATATTATTTTTAAAGTTTTGAACAATATGTGAGGTTTAACACTAACCATAATCAATTTCTCTGTTTATTGCACATGTTTGAAAAACAATACAGAGTTACATGTACAAGAATAGAAACAATTCACCAGAAAGGACAATAAAGGTAGTACATATTGTATACATGTGGTGAAACAAGCAATACATGAGTAGGTAGTAAAATGACACTCTGAGTAACACTAACCGAAGCAAAAGAGAAAATCAGATAGTTATTTTGTCATTTGGACTGTCAGGTATACATTTGTGTTAAGAATTAGTTAAGTAAATGCAGTTTAGGTTGCAGAGTGCTTAAAGGTGTATAAGATGTGAAAAATATGTGGCTGAGGGAAAGGTTACTCGCATACTGACATTCAATTACAAAATATGACTAAAGCAATTAGAACAAAGTTAGATATTTGAGGAACGCACAAATAGACTGTGCACTTGGACTAACTGTGTCCTTTTCCGCCCGTCATATATGACTGGAAGTGATCCATAAATACACTACAACACAGGGCAGATGTATGGAAGCCTGGGGAGTCCAAAACTGGAACAGAGTATTCTGAGTATATCACCAACTGAATAGATATTCTACTGGTTTCCTCTTGGTTGATTGACTTGGATGAAGACTGATTGACTTCTTGTTGAATGCACTTGTATTAGGTGGAGGGTTAGCTTGGGGAACTAACTTGATTTCTTATAGGCATCTGACGGCATTATGGTGATTGATTATGTTTAAATAATTCTTGTGATAATTATGCAACTGCAGATTTACACTAATTTAACTTTCATTTATTCCATGGTTTGTGATGATAATCATGTAACTGTTCATTTCCATTAACGTATTTCATGTGATAAAATATAAAAACGACTTGATTTAAATTAATTATTATACAGAATACAATTACAATGTTCTCTACAAGAGATACTACAAGTGGCACTACCTCTTTAGTACCTTAATACATTCAGATTAAGACCAATTTAAACAAGTGAGCACATCTGAGCTGTGCATGTTGACAAAATGTTAATTGCTTAATTGCATCTTAAATGTCTGGCAGGTTAATACCCTTGAGAACTGATATCCATATTACATAGAGACAGAAGTACAGATGGGTACATTTAAAAGTTGTTTATTAATCTCAACAAGCTGAAATGAAACAGAAAAGGATGGAAAACCAGGAAATATCATTAGTTTAAAGTTTTGCTAAATTAATAAGCGATTTGCATAATCTAACCATTGATGTAGTAAATAAATAACGCCTTCATAGGTCCATGTATTTTTACAGAAATTAACTTGAAATATTAAAGGTAACACAGAGTTTTCATATGCATTAAAGTACATAGGGTGGTTACAGTTATGAACACATGCATTATTGTATTGTTGTCTAATCCATATTGAATACATCATTAAAATATTCACAGTGCGAGTTGGGAAAAGTATGTGAACCCCTAGTCTAATGACAAAGCTTATTTATTAAGTCAGGAGTTAGCAAACCTGGGTCTAATCAATGAAACAGGATTAGATGTGTGGTTTAGAGCTACTTTGACTTATAAAAAAAACACTTAAACATCTAGAGTTTGCTATTCACAAGAAGCATCTGTTGATGTGAATCATGCATCTCGAAAAAGATATCTCAGAAGACTTATGATCAAGAATTCTTGATTGGCATAAACCTGGAAAGAGCTACAATTTCTCCTTAGAAGTGGACACCCAGCCAAATGACTACAAGAGCACAATGTAGAATGCTCGAGTAATGGACTAAAGTAACAGTTAAAGGCTTGAAGGAATCATTAGAACCAGACAGCTTGCCATCTTCGAGTGGACAATATATTCCCAAGTTTATCAAGGTATCATACAGCGTAATGTCAAGATGGCTGTCCACCAGCTAAAGCTCAGTAGAAGTTGGGTGATACACCAGAACAATGACCCTGAACATTTAAGTAAACGTACTACTGAATGGCTTAGAAAAAGAAAATCCGATTTTCGGAGTTGCCTAGTCAGAGCCCAGACCTTAACCCATTAAAGATGGCATAGACTGATCTCAGGAAAGCCCTTCACACCAGACATCTTATGGCTGAGCAGTTTTGTAAGGAATAATGATCTAAAATTCCTCGTGAACGTTGTGCAAGTCTGATCTGCAGCTTGTTTCAGGTTGTTGCTGCCAAAGTTTGACCAGATCACATTTTGTTTGCAATGAATGCAGAAAACCAGGTAATTCCAAAAGGTTCATTTACCTTTTCTTGCCACTGTATGTACCATGTGCAAATTCACATCCCACTTTTTATTATTGCCATCATTTTAAATGGAAGGTTCATACATATACTCCCTACTGTGAAAACAGTGACTTGCAAAAAATTATTTTCTTTATTGAGATATTTTGTACTGAAAAACCTGTCTTTTTTTGCATTTTTATATTGTTTCTTTAACCACGATTCTTTTTTTAGTTTTTCATGTACCTACACAAACTATATATTGATTTCTTCATATAGATAGTATTGTATAGTCAATTACCGTATTTGCTTGATTATAAGACAAGTTTTTTTAAAAAATACCCCTTGTCTTATATTCGAGGTCATCTTATAATCAGCCCTCAAATAGAGGTCTGACTACAAAACTGCAGGGGACCTGGATCCTCCTACCTGGCACCCGGTGGACATCTGCACAATGCGCGCAGACAACCTCAGCTGCTGCCGGGGCTTCTGTGACAGAGAGTCAGCATGACATGACCTTCTGGTACACCACCATAGAAGCCCGACGGAAGTACCGCCCAGCAGCAGTGGAGGTTGTTTATGCGCATCGCGCAGATGTTCACCGGCTGCCAGAGAGGAGGATCCCCTGCGGTGCTGCAGGAGACCTGGATCCTCCTCTCTGGCAGCCGGTGAACGTCTGCACAAAGCGCCCAGACAACCTCCACTGCCATCTGACACTTCTGCCGGGTTTCTGAAATGGAACAGCGGCAATCATAGTTTTTATTAAATGTGAAAAAATACTTTACATGTGAATTCATATTTACTAATAAAACTTTTTTCTTATAGGGTAGTCTTATAATCAGGGTCCTCTTACAATCAAGCAAATACAGTATTTGCTATGAAAAATACATTTTTTGTGCACCTACTTTTGTGGGCCACACCTCTCATCACAATTATTAGCCTGACTATGGTTGATGGGAGTCGTAATCCACAGAGTTACCAATTTCAAAAAAAAAAAGAAAATGTTTATAAAATGTAGGTGTACAGTATTTTTCTTATTTTTTTTTCTTCATTTTTTTATTTGTATTGATTTTACTTGTAGGTGAAGGGCGCAGTGACTGACTGTGGCATAATGTCTGGTCCCCTGCATGACAGTTTTTCCAGTATGTCAGCCAGTTGGCAGCCTGCAATAATGGATTGCAACTGAGTAGGTTGGTGCTGATGTGGCCATGATGTTCAATAGGATCAATAAGGGCACACACAGAACAGGGAGTGCTATTGCAATCTAAAACCATATATTATATGTCGGTGATATATTTACAAATGTCAAGGAAATGCTCTCTGAATCAGACAATTACATGTAATTAAGCAGAATTGGATGTTTGACGTCACCAGTCATTCATCAAATGTAACAGTTGCTATTTAAAATATCTCTGTGTAACTCATTATGAATATTCAATGTCTCTGTCCAGCTGTATAGGTAAATCTTAAACCAAAGTAGCTACACAGTTTATCAATTGCATACAGTGGCGTCAGCAGGGGGGGGGCAGAATACCACACCGAGTGCCACTTCTGTCAGCTAAGAACAGGAAACTAAGGCTACATTCACACAGGCTCACCAAAATTGGACGATGGAAGACTGGAAGAACGTTGCCTGGTCTGATGAGTCTCGATTCCATCAGCGACATTCCGATGGCAGGGTCAGACTTTGGCGTAAACAACATGAAAGCACGGATACATCCTGTCTTGTATCAACAGTTCAGGCTAGTGATGTAGTGGTGTGGGGGACATTTTCTTGGCACACTTTGGGCCCCTTAGTACCAAATCGTTTAAACCTGACAGCCTACCTGAGTATTGTTGCTGACCATGTCCATTCTTTTATGACCACAGTGTACCCATCTTCTGATGGCTACTTTCAGCAGGGTAATGCACTAAATCACAAAGCTCACATCATCTCAAACTGGTGTCTTAAACATGACATTGAGTTCACTGCACTCCAATGGTATCCACACTCACCAAATTGCAATCCAATAGAACACCTTTAGGATGTGGTGGAACGTAGATTTGCATCATAGATGTGCAGCCGAAGAATCCTGCCTGTACAAAGTATAAGGCACTTTGTATAGGCAGTGTTTTCGTGCCAGACTTGAATTTGACATGACAGAACTCTTCGAAATAGGACTGTCCAGAGAAATTTGGGACTGTTGGCAGGTATGCAAGGGATTGTCTTTGAGCCATGTTTTTTATGCTGAAGGGCATCTGGGAACTATGGATGATCTGGAATGTCTGTGGCTCCAATGGTGCAAAGCTACTTTGAATCCAGTACCTTGAGTTCTACAATGCACAAATCAACAAGGGATCCAGTGCCTGGTCCCCACCTAGGCCATAAAACAAATTAACCTGAACAAAGGAGACGTTTATGAAACAGATATGAATCATGACATTTTCTAAATTTGCAATCAGAGGGCATGATTAACCAGTTATGTAATTCAATGAACTGCCCAATAATACACAGTTACAATCACATTCATAAACAACAAGTAGAATATTGTAGTTCAATGTGTTTACCCAACAAAAGCACAAACACTGCTGGTAGCTGTCAATAGTACATGGTAAAAAAAAAATATATCAGGATTGTATGTCAAAATAACATTTATCCCGAAGTGTGAATTATTATTATTATTTACTGATTTTTATAACACCATCATGTTTCATGGGGCCGTACAATGGTTAAACAGAACATAACAACTAGCACATAACATAACAATTTGGATTTAAAGAAAAAAGCTTAAGAGGGCCCTGCTGAAGCGAGCTTACAATGTAGAAACATGCACCTCTAAACCACTAATTGTCAAGACAAGATTTTTTTCTTTCATAAAAGTGGGACGGTTTTCATGTGTACTTACTTGAATTAATAAATATTATATCAGAAATGATATTTTTGAGCCAAACCACACTTTCAAATAAAGAACCAATTCATACAAAAGTGTATATTAAATTACTGTCGGTATCAGATGTGCTAATTTCTAGGGGAATTCAATGCAGGGAGATAATCCAATAAATCTCCTGCTGGCATTATCCAGAGAAGCCAATACCGAGTAATTAGAATTCAATTGAGTTACCCAGGAGAAGCTCTGAAATGCCTATAAATGTTACAAATCACATACGTTTTAACCTGTTTTGTACCAAATGTGGAATCAAGAGGGCAATTTTATGGAGTCTTAAGAGGTAGAAGTTAAGAGGTTAACTGGGCAGATTGTTATCATACAATATGGTGTAATTATTTCCCTACCATTAAGTAACGGTTGGTATCCCTGAGCAGCTTGATATTATTATTTACTTCAATTAATTCTGCAGTGACCACAATATATACTGGTCAGAAATACAGTTTCAATAAGGGTAGCAGTAGTGTTTAAAAAAAAGATCATTATCATCATAACATCATCATGAGTACATCACCCTATACAGTGTGCAACTAATGGAGTCCTTTCATATTTAATATTCATTAGGGGTAACCGAGGAAGTCCTTTATTCCTGTGTTTTCAAGGACACACACCTGCTGGGATATCAGGACTGTTGGAAGAGGATCATTAAGAAAACTTGACTTTATTTTATGCCTATGTCGAAAGTTGTTGATGGCATTGATGGTAGGGGACATGAGGTTGTTCATGGGGGCTATGCTGGTGGTGGAGGGCAGGGAAATTATAGGAAATACCACTAGTGATCTTGAAGAGTGTGTGGCTGAGTGGTGTGTCTGGCATAGCCTCTATTTTTGTTGCAATGACATGTCATCCTCCTTTTTAAGAGTGAGGTGAGTGAGGTTGACAGTAGTGTATGGCTGAAAGTGGTCGGTGTGTTTAAGCATGGTCACTACGAAATTTGGCTGTCAATGAAAATGGTATTCACTTGACTTATGTTTAGCCTATATTTACTGTTTCTCTTTACCTTAGAGATTTATTTGAAGGGAGAATTGTATTTCAATAAATTGTTTTGAAATAGATTAGAGGTAATGTGTGTGTCTAACTGTCCATTACTATCACACTTTAAAGTCATTTTGGAAAAATTAAATGTACTGTTTCCCCTATGTTGAATAAAACAAAGTAATCAGCATTTAAACGCCATTCTTCGTACTACTGATCATAAACAACTCTTTCATAAAGTAAAATTTGCCTTGTTCATTATTTTTACCTGGAACCCTTCTATGCCATGTGACACAGAAGCAGGTACTGCTGTCACAGGAACTGAGAATAGAAGCCTGCAACTATATACAACATGTAAAATAATGGAACTACATTTTTTTAAAAAGGGTCAATATTTAATTATTTACAAGGATGGTTTTTATTCCTGGTCTGGCCCTGTGTATGTTCCTGTACAAATGTCAGAATGTTAGCCATTTTCTGTGTTAAGATAAAAATAATTACTACAAAATCACTTTCGTACATGAACATCTCACATTTATCGAGGAACAAATGTTATTGAAATGCTCTGAATTATCTTCTGTTAAAAGAAAAGTGTTTCTTTTATATCATGTTACAAAACGGCTTTATGTTTTGGAGAACAATGAATATATATAACATTATGACCACTGACAGGGGAAGTGAATAACACTGATAATGTTGTTATCATGGAACCTGTCAGTGGGTGGGATATATTAGGCAGCAAATGAACATTTCGTCCTCAAACTTGATGTATTAGAAGTCGGAAAAATGGACAAGCGGAAGGATCTGAGGGATTTTGTCAAGGCCCAAATTGTAATGGCTATAAGACTGGGTCAGAGAATCTCCAAAACTGCAGCTCTTGTGGGGTGACCAAATCTGGTCCAAGGAAGGAAAAGCAGTGACCTAGCGACAGGGTCATGGGTGGCCAAGGCTCGTTGATGCACATGGGGGCAGACGACTGTTGGCTCTGTAGCTCAAATTGATGAAAAATTTAATGCTGGTTGTGATAGAAACGTGTCAGAACACACAGTGCATTGCAGTTTGTTGCATATGGGGCTGTGCAGCTACAGATCAGACAAGGTACCCATGCTTACCCTTGTCCACTGCTGAAAGCTCCTACAATGGGCATGTGAGCATAAGAACTGGACCATGGAGCACGGTCTGATGAATCATGTTTTCTTTTACATCACGTGGATGGCTAGGTCACTTACCTGGAGAACAAATGGCACCAGGATGCACCCACCTCGCAACTTACAGGACTTAAAGGATCTGCTGCTAACGTCTTGGTGCCAGATACCACAACACACCTTCAGAGGTCTAGTCGAGTCTAGGCTGTTTTGGCACAACAGGGGGCTTACAAAAAATTAGGCAGATGGTCATAATATTATGGCTGATCTGTATTTTCATATGTATTTCATGGTATATTCTAATTACTTGCCTGGGTAAGCTACCAGGACATCTCTCTTTTCTTGGGGAGTGGCTTCATCAAGGGATGAGGCTAGCACCGGAAAGCCTTTAGTGGGTTGAAATTCGGAAGGGAGCAGCAAAAGGTGGATTAACCAGAATATAGGCAGGGGAATGGGTATAGCCAATAGGGACCATAGGCTCATCGAGCTGTGCCTGAGCTGAGTTTGTCATAAGGGAACTCACCTTGTCAACAACAGTTTATTACTGTGACTTATTTGAGCTAGCGAATTGTCCATACTGCTAGTTAAACAGAACATGATTTCATATAGTTATACTTACTTGCTGTTGTTCTTGTTGAGTATATCCTTGCTATATAATAAAAACAATGGGCTCCTTTAGTCCCCTTGGTGATTAGTACTGTTTTTGGCAATTAAAAGCAGATGTTTATTTAGGGGTACCTTTAAAAGAATTGTATCTGATGAGGACATGCTACAAATCTGTCTACATGGTATATGGGTATATGTGTGTAAAAAAGGTATACAGAAATTATGGTAGTACACTTTAGAATTACCTAAACTAGTAATAGATGTTTAAAATAAAGAGAATTATATGTCAGGACTTTTTTATATAAAAAAGTAAATATTATTCCAGTGCACCATTAATATGAAACATTCCAGTGCAATGGAAAACGTAATTTTCTGTTTCAATGGGACAAAGCAGAGGTGAACATTCAAAGATTTATTGATTTTTTTTCTGCCGAGAATCTCTAGGACATTATAGACTTCTGGAGATTTCATTTAGTGATTGCTAAAACATGCTCTCTTTTGTTTCATATTTATGCATTCTAAATCTTCAAGAGTATGTCTTGAAAGGTGGTGTCATGTTTGGCTCTGCAAAATGTCTTAAAACCACAAATATGTTGAAAATAATTTTAAACAGTTGTGTTCAAGTGCAAATGTTACATTGGAACCTCAGATCTTAAAATTATATCCTGACTCCATAAACTGTTTGTAAAAGGCACCTTAAAGGGTCATATAATACATTTCCTTGCTTTAGCAGAATAGTTTGATGTATGGAAGTCAATGAAGTCAGTAGAGCCCTGCGCGGGACTTTTTTTTTTAACCTATCCCGCCTGGTCCCACTGAATTTCTGACCATTACCGCCTGCTCACGCTATGTGTGTGTTCCACTGACGCCCGCTCACGCAACATGTGTGGTCAATCCCGCCCACCCCCTTACTTTACGTGACCGAGCTGGGTTCCTGGGCAAAACAAGAGAAGAGACGCTGTGTGGGAACAACGTGAAGGCAGCCTTGCGGGAGTGCGCAGGATTACTGGGACCCGCAGGTACATTGTATGACCGCCCGCTCCCGTCCGTAACACCCGAAAAACCGCCCACGTGGGACGCGCATCCCAATGCAGTCCTCTACTTCACAGCTTTAATCAGGAGTTAAAATGCATGTTATCTTACTTAATGAAGATTTAGGTTAGAATTGTGGTCAAGTACTGCAAATTATTACTATTAAAATGCATCCGCCATAGCTCTTTTATTTGCTAGTCAATTGTATGCAACTTATAAAAATGGATAAATAAAAAATGCATCTTGGAGGGACGCAGTTATTTTAGTTCAGCCTGTCATATAAGGTTTGCATTAGTATCCATGAAGAGAAGTAAGGCCATTATAATTTAGTTATATGAAACTAACTTGTTTCTTTTTAATTAAGAAACAAGTTATTTTCTGTCCTTTTATATGTTCTATATGTACAGTATGTGCTATAAGTGTATTTTATGACAAATGTTGAAAATGAAATACCCAAACAACCCTGCAGATGGAAAGTTCAGAGACAATCTCTCTATAGGAGGTATGAAGGCACTTTTGATTACTGTAAAATCTTGCATACATTATTTACAACATTTTTAATTTTTAGTGCGCATGAAGAGTGGATGAGTATTACACACAATTTCTAAAAGTTGGTGTTGACAATGAATGCCACTAGTGTAAGCTGGTCAGTGATCATAGAAAACATCAGAAACAACTGCTTAATTGGAACAAGTAGCCAAGAGTCAACGTAATCTGTTGAACAAGCTACAGAAAACATTGGTTTAGTGGTTATCCCTCTAGGGTAGTTTGTAGGTTGTGGTTGCCTCATTACGTTGTGGTAAAGATGTTCACTAATACGGTGGTACATAGGTGGAAGAGCAACCTAGCATATTGGACAGAGCAGGTTCAGAAGCTAGAAACCACGGGACCCTGGTGCTAAAATTTGCCCTGGGCCCCCCAACTTCAACAGCTAGTCTGTGCCATCATTGCCCCAACACAACTGGTCTGTGCCTTCTTTGCCCCTATCCCCTCTTCCAACATACAACATATTTAAACACACTTACACAAATTGCACATCTTACCCGACTTACACAATTACACATCCATGCTCATACACACACAATTACACATCCATGCTCAAACAAACACATTATTACACATCTATGCTCATACACACACAATTACACACCCATGCTCTCTCTCTCTCACTCACACAGTGCACATGCCTGCTCACATATACA
>VKOC01032973.1:0-10308 GCA_009364415.1 Spea multiplicata | reverse complement strand
GTGGCATATAGGGGGTATAAGGCATATCTGGGGCAGAGTGGGGGTATAAGGCAAATCTGGGGGGCAGATGTGCATTACTGGGGCAGGCTGGCAAATAAAAGGAAATAAAAACAAAAAATCATAGTTTTTATTATATAAGAAAAAAATAGTTTACATGTGAATTAATATTTACTAGTTGTGACAGAATGACCTGTCATACAGGGCCCCAAGGTAGACAGAGATGGCTCCAGACTGGCTGCCAAACAAACATGGCTCAGGCAGGAACTCCATTGTGTTAACAAATCCCATTAACAGGATTACTGCAAGAAGGATATTCAGTAGCCAAAGGGGATTAAAGGTTGGGTTGTCTACATATACCTGTTTATTAATGTTAATTCAATTATGTGGATATATAAGGCTATGTTTTACAACAATAAAATGTTCCATTTGTTCTTCACAATCATGGTGGTCGTGACTACTTTTGTGATCTAAGACAAAGATCCATCTATTAGCCTTTAGAGGCTGGAGACTATCCTGGAGGGACAGACGAAGGATTCATAGGGTATCTATAACCCTAACTAAGCAACCCATTACACTAGTAAAACATTTTTCTTATAGGGTAGTCTTCAGGCTTTTTCCTAAATTAATATTCATATTTTTGGGGGTAGTCTTATAATCAAGCAAATATGGTGTATATCAATTGAATGCTGACCATGCACGATGGCCAAGCTTAGTGGAAGCTAATTACTTACAAAATGACAAAGGTCTCAGAGGTACAGGCTACCTTCCATTTGTGTGCCACTTTCCACCCAAGTGACAATTTCCCTAAGTGCCACTGTGTAGAGTTTACCAATGGAGTTCACGAAGGAGGACAACAAGGAAGAACAAAGAGGAACCTAGAGGCTCTCTGCAATGAATACACCACTGAATTGTCATCAAGTGCTGCCTACTGCTTATTGTGTTTGCTCCGCCACCACTCCATTCCCATCACCATCTGTCTCCAGTTACCATGCTCACAATCCTCTTGTTCCTCTTCTCACTTTCCTCTATTATTAGAAGAGTTATCTCTCTCCAGCCACCAACACCTCCACACTATGTCTGTATTGCACCATCATTACTTTCTTCTCCCCTTCTCTCATCCCAAGTGCTTTTCAATTTCACCTTCTCCTACCTCCCCTCACTCCCAGCAATCTCTCCCATTCCCACCTCCTATAACTCTCTCTTCTGCTTCTTTTAGCAGCTGGGGATATTTCCACAAATCCTGACCCTTCTGTGGTGCTCTCTACCCAATCCTCTCCCTGCCCCATACCACTGCTCTTGAAGTATCTTTAAGACCTCAAAGTTTACTATCATTATGCCTGTTCCTTCCATGGTTAAATTTCCCACTGACCTTCTGCTGCATAGCTCAAATTCAGACCTCAATCAAAATCCTTATTCTCATGACGTCACTTATACATCAACACTTCCAGTTAAATTAACTCGTTTGGAAACAGTGTTTTTTGTTAGATTCTTTTAACTTTAGAATTAAGGTTATTGTCCTGTATTAAAATACTCTAGTTCTTGCTTTCAATAAGTGATCTTCTAGCATTAAAAGGAATGAAAACCTAGCCAAACTAGGATTTACATAGAGATAAAATCCCCATGCCAAATTCCTCAGTGGAGAACCTGATTATGAGGAGGCACTTTTTTAACAAATACATAAAATTCAAAGGGGAAATTGAATATGCCTCTTTGCAAAGGGATTATAAATTACAAATATTAAATCATATAATACAACGATTAGACAGCATAGTATGAAAGCAGCCCTTCTTTTGTTTTGAGGTCTCACTCCTTCCCCTGTGTTCCTTGCCTTGTTCCCTGTCCTTTGTTGTGCCCTGTATCATGTATATCTTGTCTAGTAATGTTTATTCCTTGTCTGGTTCACTGTAGCGCCATGTAACATGTATGTCTTGTCTGGTTATGTTTCGTGCCTGGTCTCCCTGTCCCTTGCTTGTTATGTTTCTGCTTTATCCTTTGCTTAGCTTCCATACTCCCACCCTGCAGCATCCTACACGTGATTCCTGTGATATGTTTCATGCCTGGTCCAGGGTGCCTGCAGGATATCACTTTGTTTCATTCTGGACTTCATCTGCTGCTTTATCAGGGCGCTGGTGTTTGGCTGCACAACCCTAGGTGCTCAACACCTGGGTGAGTGTGGTCACCCTGCAACCAGGCCCTGTCCAAACTCCACTACTGCACTGTGACTCCTGCATACAATCTTCGGGCGCGCTGGGTCCTTTCAGTCATCTGTTTGGACCCAGTCCGTGACATATACACTCACTGGCCACTTTATGATACACCTTGCTAGTACCAGGTTGGACCCCCCTTTTGCCTTCAGAACTGTCTTAATTCTTCATGGAATACTTTCTACAAGGTGCTGGAAACAATGCGGCAGATTTGTTGCACAATGATGCTAAACGTTACTGCCTCGTCCATGTCCCCGTCAAAGTGACCGAAGTCTGCCGACCTGTCAGTCAATCCCTGCAGAAAGGAAGCGTCCTACCAATTGAGCTTCTAGTAGCGTCTCTCCATCAGCTGTAACTCATACAAGGATGAGGAAGACATCCTACTTTTGCCACCAAATGTGATTGAGACCCGTACTCAGACTGAGTAGAAATCCTCCTTGTCCTAAATGCTCAAGGGATTAAACCTTTATATTCCCCCCAAGCACTAGCCGAGACTTAGTGTAGGAGTAAAACAGAACTCAGTTTATTGAAGACATAACAGATATTTATAGACCAAACATGATAGGATTAGGGGTTTAATCCCATCAACAACCAGACAGCCCGGCACCTCCATACAGTTCTATGGCCAGAAATTGCCCACCCGACAAAGAGTCACTTTTTCAGGGTGATCCCGAGGGAGCAGTGTCAATCCCGTGGTACCAATGAAGAGCTGATCTAGTTTTCAGAGAGCTTAAACTGACATGCAAATAAAAGGTCAAGAATGTGGCAACTGCTGTTTAATTGTGATAAATGTAAGATTTGGGACATAACAATTCCAAGGCACAATATGGCAATGACTTTTCTGTCGGTGGCAACAGAAGTGAGGAGTAATTATTTCCGAGGATTTAAATGTAAGCATGCAATAATTTAAAATGTAGGAAACATGAAGCAGGTTGCTGGGTTATATAAGGGCATTAGTAGCAAGAAGGGAGGTAGCTATACCACTTTGCCTCACCTAGAGTATTGTGTACAGCTCTGGAAACCTCATCTCCAGAAGGATACTGACATTTTGGAGAGAGTTCAGAGGAAGGCTACAAACATAGTAAATGGTTTGCAGGATAAAAATGATCAAGAGATGTCAGTGTGTATAACTCAGAGGAAGGGAGATGCAGCAGAAACGTAAATAGTTTTAACAAAGTTTAGTAGAGAAGTAAGTCTAAAATTAGGAGTCATTTTGTAAAGATATGTCATATGAGATTTAGATTTAATGTAAGGAAGTTGTATTTTACTGAGAGGGTGGTAGAGAAATGGTGGGAACAGCCTCTCTGCAGTAGTAGCAGAGGCTAATCCAGCAAGAGAATTTAAACATGCTTGGGATACGCATAAGACATTCTGTAAGACAAGACCAAAGACTGATTATGGTCAGGATAAAAGGGCAGACTAAATGAACTGAATAGCTCTTATCTGCCATCAAATTCTATGTTTACACCATTGGCCAAAATTACTCTAGGGGTTAGCAGCAACCAACTATACTTGTGTCATCTACTATATACAAAAGAAATGTTGTCTTTACTTTTAGTTTCTGCACAGTGTACAAAACACATTCGATTCTTTAAAGAAACAACCAACTCATTAAGTACAAGACTGAGTTAGATGTAAAAGATAGAGGCAGGTGTATTAATAAAATATATTTAAAATATGTTGATCCCCGAAAAAAGTGTTTTTACAGAAGCCAGATCTATTCAAACAATTGAAATGTTGAACGAGATCATGGAGTGTTAGGAATTCAGACCCTGTTTTGGACAGTGACTAGTTGATTAGAGGGAAATATTTAATCGGATTAATATTTTTTGGTTTATATAGCGCCACCAAATTCCATAGCCATGTACAATGAGTCGATAGACGATAACAAATAGTATATAACAATCTGACTTGCGGAAACAACAGGTGAGGAGGGCCATAAAAACTTCAGCAACCATTAAGAAATTCATTAAGTTAAATAAATTAAAGCAGTTGTGGGAAACAACCAAAGCCTTAACGCTAATTAACATGCTGCATTTTTTTTAAGGTTCGCTACTGCGAGTAATATCTTGAAAAGGCCTTTGTTAGTATAGGCAGCTCTGGAATCTGGGTCTTCCAACAGGTGGAATTCTTTCACTTATGGGACCAGACAAAAACAGATCTGTTCATTAGAAAGTCCCCGGAGTAATGCTATCTTTGTTTTGTATACTTAAGTGTAGAGTAGACAGGCTTAGGAAAGACAGAATGACTCCTGACCCTTATATTCCCACACTACAGGTGTCCTTTGTGTACGGATGCCTGGGGCACACACGTATACGTACAAAATTGCTGTATTTTTTAACACAAATCATGGTCCAGGCTGAAACCAAAAACTCTTTGGCCATTTAGTGTAGTCTAAGCCGAATCCCGCTTTCGAATGCTAATTCTGCGTATATACCGTGTTAGTAACTTAATACTATTGATCAGACCGCGTGAATTGGTATTACAGACAGGTATGCATTAACTAGAGGTCAGCGCAGCGAGGCTAGGCAGAATCTCGTCATTTCAAAATCTATTCTGCCTATCTTTTGACAATTTCTCTCCATTCAACAGAGGGTGCTTACCCATCAATTCCATAAATTCCGATCATAACTCCACAACATATAATTAGCAATCCCTCATATGTAAAAGGGGCCTGCAATTCCCTGCTCTATAAAAGGGAAATGCCACAAAGCACTCACTACAAAAAAAATATAAAAAAGTAAAATGAAATTTGTATTTTTTTTTACATCCGTTTATGGATGCTCAAATGAATATATGCTGAATTAAATATTTTTTTTCTCCAAAACACCATTGTCTAATAAGAAAGGTATAAGGACATTTGTTTTTATATTTTAGGTTATATAAGAAAAGGTTGTTTGTGTGTTTTCACATGAAAGGATATTTTTTAGTATTCTATATAAAATATGCATTTGTAGAGAAAAGTGATATTGCTATAGATAAAAAAAAATTCAGTAATGAGAGACTCAGGCTACATGTTCCTAAAATGTTTGCCCCTGACCTGTGTCGGGGCTTTAGGGGCTTGGGGGCGCATCAATCTGTGACTGATTAGCTCAGATATGACATATAGTGAGCGAATAAGCAGACTATGTGCACTTTGCTGACACGCTGCGTGCCAATGCATGTATACCGTGGGGTCTCTTCATATGTATATTATGTTTTGAAGAAGAGTATGCTTATTTTTTTTCTTGGTTTCACCCCAAAATTAAAAAACTAAGTGATTCATTTAAAAAGCGGATTTTTCTGTTTAAGTAATTAGTGACGGTGCTGAGTTATGTTATTTTGGGAGTCTGGAGCTGAAAATGCCGATGGCAGGCAGTTTAGGAAAAGATGCAGGCACACAGTATCCTTGTCACCGGACTGTCACGTTTCTGCAACATGCAGCAGGAACATTATCAAAGGGTGGCCTACCAAACCAGGCCAGAGCTGGCCATCTGGCACGATGGGCAAAAATCCAGCGTGCCGCTAGCCAACAGCACCACACACACTCACTAATTGGGTGCTGCCACAAGCTGTATTAGTTCAAAAACCTAGCATGTGGCTGCGCATATGCAGAATGAATGTGCCAGGACTTCCCCATCATCGCCAGTTCGGCCCTGTAACGAACCATCGCTCCTCCAATAACATCTGACACTCCCGACCCCCCATTTGTCTCCATCACAAAAGTTAAACTATCAGGCCAAATAAAGGCAAATATATATATTCCCATAAATATAAGCGGAATATGTTTACATTTTTTATTTAATCTTTTGTTTAAAGTTATGTGGCTTTGGTGGTATTGCGTAACTCCTAACACTTTTGTTTTGTGCCGCATTTCTGGAGACATAGATAAAATTAAGAGTCCATGACCTGTCGATAGCTATTAATGCAATTGTTAGTTAAAATTCGAAATATTTAGTTTTAAGAAACTCGTTTATATATACATTTCATGCCCTTTAAATATGTTTATTGCTGTAATACACTCATACACACTAAACATTAATGAAGAGACATACAGTGCTACTGGTGGCACTATATAAAACCATTTATATATTTATATCAAGTATTAATATGCATCTGGATTTGTTCACAAATGCATCTTTATATTTATATATGGATGTATATATTAAAAATATGTATATATACGTATACAGTATCTATCTATCTATCTATCTATGTATCTATCTAATATATATGACTATAGGATGTAATGTTCTTTTTTATTGTCTGCTGGTAAGGCCTGGGCTGTGAAGGACACAGAGCTGGAGATAGGGTTACACGGGACTGGAGGAGCAGCCGGAGAACAGCACGGGGAGGAGAGTTAGCAGAGAGGGGGAGGCTCCTGCAATCTAATCAGCTGCATAACACTACTCTCCTTGGTAACTTTTAACTCCAGCCCCAGACTGGTGTCACCTCTAAGAAATGCAGCCCTCCTGCCCTGCATGCATGGCTGCTCTTCTCATCACTCATTAACTGGAAGGGGGAAGCTGCGGCTGCGGCTGCGGCTCAGGCTTTGGGACAGTTTTTCAGCAGCCGGCTGGGACCCTGAGCGAGCTCAGTCCATGCAGTGACTCCCTTCTTCCCTCGGACAGACCCAGGTCCTGGCCAGAGGATGCTAAGGAGGGACTTCAGGCTGCGCTGGAGAGGCTGTACCCTCCGGCTGCTCGCCCTTTGCCTGGCTGCCTTCCTCTGCACTCACCTGACTGCAGAGCTAAAGCGGAGGTCATGGCTCCTGGCCGGGGTGCCAGTGCAGGTACAGACTACCTTTAAGGAGCCCATGGGAGAAGAGCAAAGCAGGATAGTAGAAGAAGTGCCCAGCAGGAGGCAAGTGATTTATGTAAGGAGAAGCAGAAAAGGAAGACAGGCTGACAGCTCTGTGGTGCACAGAAGAGACACCAAGAAGGTCAGTAGTACTTACAAGGAGCCAGCACCCAGTGGATCAGTCTCCTTAATGTCACTGGTGTAAAAAACTAGATGAATGATCACTTATGTATGAAATCCCTCTACGTTTGTGCTTTGAAATGATTGTATGCGCCATGAGGACCTATTCCTTATACTTAGCATGGGCTGTTAGAGTTGGCACAAACAGGGTAGACAGCGACAAACAGCTTCTGGTGCATGTGGGGAAGATTACCTGTGTGTCTTCAAACAATCTTAGCAGGCCAGGGCTTGAGGATATACATGCTTGAACGTAGGTGAGTCAGTCTGCGGTTTAATCAGTAACTCTGACTCACCTCTGTTCAGGGTTGAATTTCCCAGTAGGTGAGGCTGGCACAAATTTATAAGAGCCTTGAAGGTAGGCATTGCAGGTTTGCTCGTCATCTCCTCTGGGTGCCAACACCTAGTTTTGTGTTACATGGAGCCAATTTCCATCTTCTTATGCATCCAATGGTTTTCTCATCACCCTCATGCTACTGGATGTATGGAAGCGTGTCTTCTGTTATAAAAAAAAAGAATTGTGGCTGCTGGATTAGTGTTTGGGCTGAGAACTTAGCCAACCTAAAGCGTAAAATAATAAGGTATTGTTTTTCCCAAAAATATATGTATCTTTACAAATTCTCTCCTAGGCCGTTGGTAAATTTTTAATTCATAATTGCATCTGTGCCTTGGATATAATTTGTTCATTGTTAATAAATAAAATAATAATAATCATTTGGTGAAATAGTGGCCCAGCTTCTTTAATTTTTAATATTCTTGTAGATTGCATATAACCTGGAAAGATGTTGAAATGGGCCGAACACCATAAAGTATGGGTGTGGGGACCAATATCGCCAATCTTAAATGTGGGTGGTAAAGTCTGGACTAGGTCCTCCAAAAAATAGTAAATAAATAATAAAGCATTTGTTGATCTTAACACTGATTGTAACCGAATGCAGCATTCAAAACATCATTATAATACTATTGACTAGCCAGAGCCTTTATTTATTCTATAATCAAGGAAGATGTTTGCCTGACAACACCCACTTGTCATGAACTGAACGGTTGTTGCCATAGAAACGGGAAGAAGCATCCTAAAATTTTCTCTGTTCCTTTGAGTAAACATTCAGCTTGGAAGAATAACATCACAAATACGCTATAGTTATTTGCTAAACACACAGGAGAGCACAAATAATGCTTTGTCTAAGTGGAACAGCACCCGTAAAAAAAAAATTACAAAAGAGCACCTAACTTTTGCCAGCTTTACAAAAAATGGATAACATACAACTAAGAACGTGTTCAAACCGATTTTTTTTTATAATATGATACAATGACTGAATATATGCCAAGATTGTATCTTTTAATAAGGATTATTTTCAGCTCTTAGAATGTACTACTGCAGTTCCCATCAAAAAATAGTAAAAATCTACATGTTTAATGACACCTCAGTATCTTGTTGCATTAAATACAAAAGAAAAATGGTGACAGGTTTAGAGCAATTAAAGACACAATCTGTTCTCTAGTCTGTTTTAAAAAAAAAATGGTGCCTGGGGAGAGGGCACCGCCGCTCAACTCTCAATAATGCTTTGCCCTCAGGCCACAGACAAATGAATTCGAAGTACACTTCAGTCCCTGTTTGCGTTTTTAAGTGCATATTGAAGTCCATTTTGCTTGCCTTTAGTGCATTTTAGTGCATGCATTGTGTTTTTCTGGGAGTTAGAAAATTCAACTTCTGTCTTACTTTTCTTTCCCCTGCCTGCTTCTACTGGAGCAGCGTGTATGCTTTTGAGTCAAATCATATGTATTCTAGCCGAACTTGAGAGTGTCGCTCAGTATTGTGAGTTGAATAGCCATTCGTTTCAGCAAGCGCTCAATGTGCGTGTTATAATGCATTTGCAGGAAATGTACCTAAGTATGCTCCTTGCTAGTAGGCAGGGATTGAAGCACTGATCTGAGTGCAGAAACACACATTAGAGTCTATGCAAAATTGACCCCATTCCTCTGAGAATGTTTTCCGCAGAACTTTGGAGTGTGTCTGTGGAATTTTTTGCCCATTCAGTTCTGTGGAGATCAGTCGATCAGACTTGTCAGACCTTGCCTTTAGTGGATCTTGCTTTGTGCACAGGGACACAGTCCTACTAAAAGAGGAAAAGGCCTTCCTCAAAATGTTGTCATTAAGTTGGAAGGATTACATTGTCTAAAAATGTCTTTGTATGCTATAGCACCATCATTAAATGTCACTGAAACTAAGGGGTCTAGCCCAAACCCTGAAAAACAGCCCATTATCCCTCCTCCACTGAACTTTACAGTTGGCACTATGTAGTCCGGTACGTAGCGTTTTGTTGGAATCTGCCAAACCCAGCTTCGTCCATCAGACTTCCAGACTCATCACTCCACAGAACACCTTTTCTGGTGGCGATGTGCTTTACACCACTCCGGCCGACGCTTGGTATTGCGCATAGTGGTCTTCAGCTTGTATGTAGCTGCCATGGAAACCCAGTTCATGAAGCTCCCGACACATAGTGCTTGTGCTGATGTTGCTTTCAGAAGCAGTTTGTACTTAGTGATGCTGCAGAGGGCAGGCGATTTTTACTTGCTACACGCTTCAGGACTCCGCTGCCCCACTGTGTGAGTGTGCATGGCCTACTGCTTCGTGGCTGAGCTGCCATTACTCCTAAATGCTTCCACTCCGCAATCATAACACTCACAGTGGATTGGGCAGATCTTGGAGGTCAGAAATTTCACGAACTGACTCGAGGCAAAAGTGGCATCTTATGACACCGCCATGTTTAAAGTCACTGAGCTCTTCAGTACGACCCATTCTACTGCCAATGTTTGTCAATGGAGATGGCTGTCAATGTGCCTGATTTTATGCTGCTGTTAGCAATGGGTGTGGATTTTTGGTCATATAGTGTATAAAGACTGTGTCATACAAAAATTTTATACCTTTTTAGAAAATATTGATAACAAAAAGAAAAAATATATTAAATTGTATGATATCAATCTTTAAGAATTAACATACAAAATCCTAGTCATCAAAGGTATGGCAGTTTTCTCTATTCAGCTGGATGTTTAGCTGGAAATATCGCCACATACCCGACAGTTATATCAGAACACAGACATAATAATAATAGCCAAGGTCAAAAAAAGCCTACACATATGTTGGTCT
>VKOC01032971.1:0-16109 GCA_009364415.1 Spea multiplicata | reverse complement strand
CTGCGGTACCGCGGACACTGTGTGTATATACCGTATATATATATATATATTAAAGCCTGCAGTACCGCGGACACTGTGTGTATATACCGTATATATAATAAAGCCTGCGGTACCGCGGACACTGTGTGTATATATATATATATATAGTAATAAAGCGGTACCACGTACATCCCATTTCCACATCTGCCCCTCTTCTGCAGCTCCCGGCTCCTGGGGGTCTCTCGGTTCCTGTTCTGGTCTGCGTCAGTCCCCAGTAGATATTAACACAAGGTTTGTCCAGGTGAATGGGAGCCTCGGACCCCTGATATTCACCAACTACAGCGACAAGAGCGCACTGCTGGCACTCGGTAACACGGGACATACAGGTACATAGCTCACTGCTGGCAAGGTGCATAATGCGGGCACTCAGTAACACGGGAGGGACCAGTCTCACTGCCGTCGCTCACATGTCTGTTCTTCACACGCTTGCAGTGGAGGTTTCCATCGGGAATGGGGTGACCCTCTCTGGGGGAGGACTGACGTCCACGTACCAGGCCGTCGCCTTTCACTTCCACTGGGGCAGCGAGCACCGGCTCAACCAAAAGCAGTTTCCTATGGAGGTGAGTGCAGTACATGGGGTCGGTATGAAATGCCCCGACAACACCCCCCCATGACTGCTCCATACCCCGGATGCATTTCGCCCCTTAATCCGGCGGGATGGGCACCGAGCCAGGTCTGGTAATGGACATGCGCGCTGCAGGGCTGCTTTGGTGATGTTATCTGTGCTCGTTGCAGATGCACGTCGTTCACACAAAGACTGGACTCAGTTTGGCCGAAGCCAAGAACGACTCGACCGGCCTGGCTGTTCTGGGAGTCTTCATTGATGTGAGTTCCAAAAGGTTTGGAGATGAATAAACCCCAAATACCCCAAAATGGAGCAGATAAATACATTTACTTCCTGAGCCTTTAATCAAAAAGGACGCAGCCGGTACTTCTCACGCCTTCATTTTAATGCTCTTTGGAAATCTTCTCTCCTCAGGTTCTAGATTCCGCCAACTCGTCTCACCTGTCAAGACTGTCCGACTTACTGGAGCAGATCTGGGTTCCAGGTAATTTTACCCCCTGCTCTGTCGTATTCTTTGTGTTCCGAAATGTTCTTCGACACCCAAGTCTTTTCCATTTTCACCAACCCGTGAGGGGGGCATGGGGTGTCCGTCTGTGGCCAGTCATTTCTGAAGAGTCTAGAGCTTCTGGCCGGAGTCCCGTAGACTTCGGAGACTCATTAGAGACGTGGAATCATTTTCTCATTGCAGTATTTTTTGTGCCTTTAGGGACAAGAATTTCCCTCAATTCCAGCTTCTCTCTGGATGACATTCTGGGAGATGTAAATCGCGAGGAGTACTACCGCTACCTGGGCTCTCTTACCACCCCGACCTGTGAGGAGGCCGTTGTATGGACAGTGCTCAAGAACCCCCTCCTCGTCCCGGCCCGTGTGGTGAGTGTCCCGCTTCCCCTGTATATATATATATATATATATATATATATATATATATTTATTCACAATGTACCAATGGTGCATCATTTGCCATCATTGGTGGTCATCTAGACCTCTCCTGCTGTCACTTTGCCAGTACAGCATACCACTTACCCCTGGTCGCCAGCAGCTGGGTAGAGAGTTAGGGTATTACTATTATTATTACTATTATTGCTATCATTATTGTTACTACTATTTCTACTATTATTATTTCTATTATTATTACTATTATTACTGTTATTATTACTATTATTATTGTTACTATTAGTATTGCCATTATTACTATTGTTACTATTATTATTATTTCTATTATTGCTATTATTATTATTATGATTATTATTACTATTAATAGTAATAATAATAGTATTCATAGTAATAATAATAGTAATAATAGTATGATTATTATTTTATTATTATTACTATTATGTGTTTCCTTTTCAGATCAAAGCCTTCACATCCAACGTTCATCACAACACTTCAGAAGGTTTGGAGCTTCTGACCAATAACTTCCGGCCTCCTCAGCCTCTTGGTTCTCGCCAGGTTCTGGTTTCTGCAGTAAGTGCCCCAAAACTTGATGCAAGCACCACGCCAGCCGCCAACGTCACATCCAGCTCCCGGACCACAGCTAAGGGCCACATCCACGCGCGTTCTGATCTCTGCCTCCTCGTTGCAACAGCCCTCCTATCGCTGCTTCGCCGCTCCGTGTAACAATACTCCGTGGATATTATATATGTTTACATCGGCCCCTCATTAAATGTTATTTGTCAAAACAGTGTTTTCGCTGCGCTTATCACTCACTTTAAATCCGTTATAGATATTGGGGGCAATGTAAGGGACTGTTTGCCCCCCAAAGTTCACTGTGAGGAGGAATTATGAGGGATCGTTTAACCCGATGCCTGCCCCGGACAGCATGTATTTCTAACCCAACTACATGAAAAACGTCCGCCTCATGTGGCACTCAAACTAGAATTTGTCCCCCGTTGTAGAGCCGGATGCAGCCTGGAACTGGCTGATAGAGAAGACTTCAGTACACCGATTGGATAACGGCGTTCCTGTCACTTATCAACAGATCGGCCCCATCCGGCCCCCATCTAGTCGCCATTTCTCCTGCTGTAAACACCCAAACCTTAATCTGTAGTCAGTCTCGTCTTAGATTCAGGAGTCATATGCTTATCCCATGCGTGTTTACATTCCCCCACTGTATTACCCTCTACCACTTCTGCTGGGAGGCTGTTCCACTTATCTACCACCCTCTCAGTAAAGTACCCGTACGATTATAAGACAAGGTTTTTTTTCAAAGCAAATGCTCTGAAAAATACCCCTCGTCTTCTAATCGGGGTCGTCTTCCTCCTGTCTCCCCCCCCCCCATTTAACACTACCCCCACCCCACACACACACACACACTTACCGGTGCCTTCCAATTTCCTGCTGTATTGCCGGGCAGCGCAGACAAAACCCCCCCCCCCCCCCCGCTGCTAGTCACACCTCCTCCGGCTGCAGCGGAAGTTGTCTACGCGGATCGCGTCAACCCGCTGCCCAGCCAATACAGCAGGAAAATGGAAGCACCGGTAAGTGTGTGTGTGTGTGTGGGGGGGAGTGTTAAATGGGGCATAGGGGCATTTCTGGAGCAGAGTGCTCTATGAAATGCCTTTTAACCCCCTTAATGCCACTCTGCCTCCTGAAATACCTTATACCTCCCTATATGCCACTCTGACCCATAATATGCCTTTTAACCCTCTAAATGCCAGAGTGGCATATAGGGGTATAAGGCATTTCTGGAGGCAGAGTGCTCTATACAATGCCTTTCAACCTCCTTAATGCCACTCTGCCTACTGAAATGCCTTATTCCTCCCTGTATGCCACTCTGCCTTATAATATGCATTTTAACCCCCTAAATGCCAGAATGGGATATAGGGGCATTTCTGGAGGCAGAGTGGCACATAGGGAGTCAAAAGGCATATCATGGGCCACAGTGCCATATTGGAGTGGCAAGCCTGGGGGCAGATGTGCGTTACTGGGGGACAGGTTGAAAAATACAAGGAAATAAAAACAAAAAAAAATATTTTTCTCAATCATAGCTTTTATTAAAAAAATGTAATAGTTTACATGAATTAACATTTACTGGTAAAACTTTTTTTCCTATAGGATCGTCTTATATTCAGGCTTTTTCTTTTTTTTTCCTAAATTAATATTCAGATTTTGGGGGGTCGTCTTATAATCGAGCAAATACGGTAAAACTGCCATCCTGTCTCACCCTCTAGTGTTAGATTCTGGGCTAACATTTCACCTCCTTTAAAATAAACTTCCCTCCTGTCCTACTAAATCTATTTAAATGTCTCTCTCCCCCGTCTCTCTCTTCTCTCCACCAAGCCGGACATATTGAGACCCCTCAGTCATTCCTGATCTTTTTTAATCATTTAAAATTAAACTGCAGCTGCCGCACTCTCCCCCATTCTACTAACATTAAACTGCAGCCGCCGCGCTCTTCCCCTCTTTCTCACATTAAACTGCAGCCGCCGCGCTCTCCCCATTCTTCTACATTAAACTGCAGCCGCGTGCTCTCCCCATATACTAACATTAAACTGCAGCCGCCGCGCTCTCCCCCATTCCTCTAACATTAAACTGCAGCCGCCGCACGCTCCAGGAATAGCCGCCCCGCCGCAGACTTAAATTTCATCTGCAAAAATATAGGCCTCGCCATTAACACCATGTTCTGCCTCTGAATTTACCCCATTCCCCCCAACCTTCTGCCTCCTGTCACTCGCCTTATCCATTCAGCTTCTCACCATCCAAACCCTGCAATTTATTTTTGAGTTTTCTATAGGGGACAAAGTCTTACTGACTCCAGATAGGGGATATTTATTGCCCCTCCCTGGGGTATTATTTCTTTCAGAATGCAGATCCACCTCCAGAAAACTTGCGCTCTTTCTGATCTTACAACACATTTTCATCCAGATATTTTACGATCCTCTCCGTTTCCATTCATTTCCCAGTTATTGACGTAAGACTTACCGGTCCGCACGATAGTCTCGCTTTTCACTAACATCTTTGTTATTTCTTCACCTCTTGGATGGTCGAGCCCCTCTGCCTGTCCAGCAGGCCGGTATATCTCACTTATGCCAACAATCACTTGGCTAAAGGCCCCTCCAAACCGTCTCTCGGGTCTCCTCCTTTCCTTTTATCCAATTAACCCTCGTCCTTCACTATCCTTTCTGTATAACATGCAGCTTGGTGTTCCCAGTCATGTATCTCAGTGTACCGGGTCTCAGTAACCGACCCGTTACCAACACAGTAAGCGCCGGGACCCTAAAGTGCGGCCATTTGCACACATTGCTGTAAAGCCGCTGTTTTTACCCTCTGTGTCACAGATACATCTTGTCTTATTTCATACATGAGACAGTGAGGGGGCAACTTGTTACCCTGCAGCATCCCATTGGCCCCGACACTATCTCTGAGCCATAGCTGCCCCTCCGACCAGCGCCACGCTAACCACAGATACAGAAAATATCTGACGGCAGTGTACCCAGTGCCGCGTGACCCCTTGCTGCACACAGCGTAACCGGTACTGCGTGACCTACTGCCGCACACAGCGTACCCCGTGACCTCTTGCTGCACACAGCGTACCCGGTGCCCCGTGACCTTGTGCTGCACACAGTGTACACGGTACCGCGTGACCTCCTGCTGCACACAGCGTACCCGGTGCCCCGTGACCTCTTGCTGCACACAGGGTGCTGGGTGACCACTTGCTGCACATAGCGTACCCGGTACCGCGTGACCTCCTGCTGCACACAGTACCCCGTGAACTTTAGCTGCACACAACGTACCCTGTGCCACGTGACCTCTAGCTGCACACAGTGTACCCCGTGCCGTGTGACATCGGAGTGCTGTGTAACACTTCTGAGTGCACACAGGGCTGTATGTAACGGTGTACACGTCACTGTGTAGGCAGCACAATGACTGCCCAAAAAAAAAAAAAAAAGTGCAGTTCCGCAGTTTTATTTACTATATTCAGGCCGTAGTTACAGGATGCATCAAATGTTATTTACCCCACTGCACGGGTGCCGGGGGCGGAAAGTCCGAGGACCGCGGTTCTGAGACCTCCCATTGGCTGGCATGGCCGGGTCTCTAGCTGCCACCCTGTGGGAAGCATATTGCGCTTGGCTTGTCTCTGATTTGGCCCGGCTTTGCCACATCCGCTCTCTGCTCACTTTGTCGCGGTGGACGTGTCTCCTGCTCATCACAGAATGCTGGCCACAGAGCTCGCGGGGACACGGCTGCTTGCTGAGAACGGGCCCGGGGAGATGTTCTTCTGAGGGTGGAACCGGCACCTCTTCTGTGCATGGCAAAGCATGGTCGCCGTCACCTGCTGGTGGCTGCGGCAGAGGAGAGCAGTTTACAATCCACGCAATGAACGGAAAAGCAATTTAATGTTGTGGACATCACTCCAAAAAGCTCACCTCCTGTATGCTGATAAAGAAACGGTTCTTCTCGGCTTCCAGGTCAATGATTCCCCCTTTAGCCACTTGCTTCATATAAATGTGGCGCAACTCCTTTGTCTTCTGCAAAGTGTGAGCGTCTGCAACGTACACAACCTACAAGAGACCAGTGTTATAAAGCGATATAAATCGAGCAGTGTTATAAAGCGATATAAATCGAGCAGTGTTATAAAGCGATATAAATCAAGCAGTGTTATAAAGCGATTTATAAATCGAGCAGTGTTATAAAGCGATATAAATCGGGCAGTGTTATAAGCGATATAAATCGGCAGTGTTATTAAGCAATATAAAATCGAGCAGTGTCATAAATCGATATAAATCGAGCAGTGTTATAAAGCGATATAAATCGACCAGTGTTATAAAGTGATATAAATCGAGCTGTGTTATAAAGTAAGTCACATAAATCGAGCTCTAAGGGTTTGCTAAGCACTTGAAGCTTCTGTTAGTGGCAGATTTGGAAAGCAAGGCTTCCTCCCACGTGGAATGAATAACAAGGAACTGGAAGGATCTATGAACATAATGAATGCTCTTACCTCTGGATGCTGTGGTGGGGGTGCAGCTAGCAACTTGCTGAGATCGCCAGTCAAATTCTCGCGGCAAACAGGGCATAAGACCAAAGGCTCCTGCAACAACCCAAAGTACCAAGAATTCATTCTCCAAAGGAGCGCATATCCCACAATCACTGAGAGAGCGTTCAACTCCCAGACTCGGCCGCCCCACCTTGGTGACACAGGATGAACATCTGACGGATTTGCAGTGGCAGAAACTGTCTTAAAGAGGAGCCTTCCGGCACCGCCTGCAGGGGGCGATCTCAGGAGCAAGCGGCTTGGGAAGCAACTAAAAACTGGGTTAATTCACTGAATGCGTTAGAAGGAGAGTTTTGGTTTCAACTACCTGACATTGCTACATATTATAAAGGGTCAGCCCTGAAAATGTTCCTGCATGAACGGCTGAGACGGCCCTGTATAATGCATGCTTCAATGAGCGAAGGGAATGTTTTCATGAAATTTCCCCCGATTTAAATATGCTTTACATTTCAAATGCTTCTTGCAGTGGAAGATCCCCTGCTCTGCCATTCATAACGTAAAGGCAAATCAGGGAGATGAAACTGCAACTCTGCTTCCAACTCCCTCTTTTGTGAATAAATCCAAAATTCATGCAAGGCCTTAAATGTCAATTACAATTTTATCATAAGACAGGAGGTTTCGTGTTATGCAAAATCTTTTTGGGGATTTAGAAAAAAAAGCCGCTTTTCTGGCTATCCAACTAAGCAATCTTTGGGAAGAGGTTCCACTAGACTGTGGACATCAGGTGGAGCTCTGGAACAGCGCACCTTTCTTCCCATCAGGGGGATACAGAGCGACATCCCCCTTCTTTCCCGGAAAGAGCCATTCTTTCTACAGACCCCCCCGGGTTCTTCAGTATGTTTGGGGATAAGTTATGGAATTTTATGCCCTTCCAATTCAAATCAAGTTCCATCAACCACTTAATTTTCATTCAGTGGACGTAGACCTAATTCATGTAGAGGTAAGAGAATTATTCTTAAAAGGGGTAATAATTCCAGTCCCAGCCTACGCTGGGGTTTGCAAGCCTTTTTTTTTTTTTAGCAAAAACAGACAAATGTGGGGCTAAGACCAGCGATCAACTTAAGAGAACTAAACAAATGGATATATTGACATTTCAGGATGGAGGGAATTCATTTTTTGAGAAATCTCCTCCTTCAAGATGACTGAATGTGGAAAATAGACATCAAAGGTGCATGTGTCAGGGTTCTCATGTCTCAGGATCACCACAGCTCTGTTTTCATCCAGTACTAAGGACTTGGGGTCCTCTGCCTATCAGTTTTATTGCCGACTACCAAAGTTCTTCAGCTGGAGACTAGATCCAGAAGCAGTGGAAGCGTTTGTCCGTGAGTCCAGGTGTTCTATCCATAGTCAGAGAACAAAAGGTAACTGGTGCTGATAACTCCATTCTGGCAGATACAGCCATGGTTCTTCTCCAACTACATGTAGACCGAGACCTTCCTTCCCGGATATTCTGACAAATCAGGAGAAATTCATCCATAAAGTCAGGTGCAGAATCTTACCCTGACTGCCGGCTGATCTCAGGAGTTCATTTTCTTGAACATCTTATGAGACATCAGAGCGCCAGGTACCAAGGCATGTTACAGCCTGGAGTTTATGGACTGATTGGTGCTTCCAGTGAGAAGTGGTGAATTTCATGGCTTTTTCTTATGATATGGAGACAGCTTAAAGAAAAGGGAATCTTTATCGTTCTGCTAGATCCACAGATCTTGTTCATGTAAATTCTCTTCTACACGGACAACATCCTACCAAGTTTATCAATTCAGATGTCCTGACTTCAGAAATACCCAACATGGTTCTTCACTCTCCTCCCTGCGATCCCCCTGCACCGATCACACTGTCATGTCTATGCAAGTCCCCACAGCAATGCTGGCTTCTGCTGAAAGGGGGAGTCCAGGCTGTCAAACGACAGCCTGATCTCCTGTGTAGCGGCAGGGATGTGTCCGTACCGGTGCGTCCATAGGTGATTCTTTAGATGCGTTTTATGGACGTACCCGTATGTCTATAGGGGACTGAAGGGGTTAATCATGTCTTAAAGTGGCATGATATGATGTGATAGTATTACAAGCGACGATGAGGGAACGTAGGGTAGAAAATTATTTTATTATGTTTCTTTTCTAGTCTGATTTCTTGGATCCATTTGATCATCGCAGGAGGTCTGATGTTTCATCGCTTCTCCTGACGTTTTGTCTGCAACTTTCACATTCAGGTTCAACATTTATTCAAGTTCCAGTTTACGAGCCGCCAAAGAAAGCAGAATGGCGTGGCAGCGAAGATTTCTTTTTTATGGACTTTGGGGGTTACAGTTACGCTCAAAAAACTTTTGTTGTACTGATGCTTGTCTGTTGCAGCTATTTAGGAGCAGTAAAGAAAGTATTGCACATTATGAAGCCTCCTGTCTTTAATAAAGTCTATATTTTACGCTGCCAGAGCAAAATCTGCAAATCATGCAGCAAGTTCCGAAGCAATCCAGACTGCTTTACTTAAAGGAACCCGAAATGATGTAAGCAATCGTATTGTATACACTGAGGCTGGCGGCGCTCTGTTTCCCAGACGCAGAACACATCTGTTACGTCGCCCACCTTCTTCACAATATATCGCACCGGCACTAACCTGGTCTTCACCGTGTTTCTGGCAGTGGTCTGCATACCGGCCGAGGCAGTGAGAATGAAAATGATGAAAACATTGTGTCTTCGTTAGACAATCTCCGTCCTACGTTTAGAAAGCACAACACATTATATCTGCAACGGCAAGTCATCGTTAATGATAATAATTCACGTAATATTAAAATAACTTGTCAGTTACGGGGGTAATTACAGTTTGCCGTCTCTTTCGCTTGCAGTAAGCGACATTCTATATACACAGCGATACTAGTATCTTTACCAACGCCAGAGCTTCTGCCAGCATTTAAGCCGTGACTTAGAAGCGTTGATGCCGTCTTTAAATAAGGGTTATTGCTTAACCCACAAAACAAGTATCCCACGTCTGCAACACAATCACACGTTAATCCTCACCTGAAAGTCATAAAGACAGACCGCGCACTGACCATGAGGGATATTACTGGCCGTCAGCATCTCCTTCCCCTTCTAGAAAGCAAGCGGCAAAAGTCAACGTCTTCTAAACATTGAGAGATTGAGACATACAAAAAGCTTCCCAAAACATATCTGTGTCCCGGGAGTCAGACACACAGGACTCGAGAAGTCACGCCACAATCGGCCCCCAACGAACACCAGCGGTTATCACGTACAAAGTGGTCGCCGCTGCGGTAACGGGAGAGATCGGCAGAATCCATCGCTGGCGGTAAGATGGAAAGGCGGCTGGGCACACTCACCTCGATCAGTTCATAGAGAATGGGGTGTCCCACGTTTTCAGCCGCAAGCGTGTTCAGGGCACGGATAATACTGCAAGGAGCACAAAGAAAGCACAATTCCTATATGGTCGTATAATGCATTGGAATACAGCGTACCGAGCATCCATACAGCGTGAGCGCGCAAGAAGATAGCACACGCTCCAGGGCACACGCTCCAGGGCACACGCCTGACTGAGCCAAATGCTGGGGAAGGAGGCGAAAGTCATTATAATGAATTTACTATAATAGATCTATCCAGCCATCCAGAGGACTGCATAATAACTTGCGGGCGGTTTTTCGGGTGCTGCGGACGGTCAGACGCTGTACCTACGGGTCCCGGTAATCCCGCGCTCTCCCGCAAGGCTGCCTTCACGCTGCTCCCTCACAGCGTCTCTTCTCTTGCTCCGCCCAGGATGTGACATCACTTCCCATGACTCCGCTGTGTTCCTGGGCGGAACAAGAGATGCTGTGAGGGAGCAACACAAAGGGACCGCGCGGGAAATCTGCACTTCAGGTAAGGAAAGGGGGCGGGACTGGACACACATGTGGCGGGAGCAGGCGGGACTGGACACACATGTGGCGGGAGCAGGCGGGACTGGACAAACATTTGGCGGGAGCAGGCGGGACTGGACACACATGCGGCGGGAGCATGGGACACACATGCGGCGGGAACGGGACACACATGCGGTGGGAGCGGGACATTACATCAGCGGGAGCGGGATTAAAAAAGCCGTCCCGCGCAGAAATTATTGTTCTGTGGTGCTTGTTTCCCCTGTTGTCTCCCCCGTGTATCACTTGCCCTTTTTGTCTTGCCTGCGGACTTTAACCCCCACCTAACCCGGACACCATTGACCCCACCAGAGCGCTCTTCTGTGGAGTTAGCTCCCAGGTAGTCGGGTGCAGACCAGGGGTGGTTCGGAGAGGGAGCCTCCGATGGATCCCCAGTCACTGTGACTGCCAGGAAAGCGGGGGTCAGCCAGTCCGTCCCAGGGAAACTTTAAGCTGCTAGCGCTCGGGGTCCCCACAGCGGGTCGTGTCTTTTTGGAAAGAACATTCTAAGGACACCGAGCTATCCATCGGTACCCCGGGATCCCCGCAGCTCCCTCGGGATCACCCCGAAAACAGCTGTTTGGGGTTACATGGACATTGCGGGGCCTGGTGGTCTGAGTGTGGCGCGGGGCAGTCTGGGCAGGGCGTGGAGATGTTACGGTGATTTATCACCCCTTCATTCTTTATAACCCTGTATATAAGATATGAGTCTCGTCCAATGCTTCGGGGACCACCTATATCACTCTGTTCTTTTTAGGACAGTTACAGCACCGTATTCAGCTGCGCCTCGGTGGGCTGCGGTGCTATTACATGGAGGACACTGAGCCAGTTCCTGATCCCTTCCTCGCAGTATCGCCTGGCGCTGAAAGCGGTTAACCCTTGCGGTTCCGGGAGGAAGCAACGAACAACTAGCGGGTGTACCCAGTCAGGGTATAGGGCGGCCCGTCACACCATCTATCCATACATCTATTTCTCCTATCCAGAAGAGCTCGGCGCCGGTCTCATGTCCCCAAACTCTATGGGGTGCCAACAACGCTAGAGACCCCACTGCTGGCTCTGTTGCTAGCCCTGGGAGTTCCTCGGGCAGGAAGAGCTCGGCCGGCCCTGCATAATGTATACGTTGAGTAAATTTACTTCCTCTATACTCCCTTGTAGGCATTTTATTCCACAGGACAGGGTGGCCCGCCTCGCCGTGTCACTCACCTCTGAATGTGCTCATCACGCAGACCTCGGGGCCGGCTCACACTCACCTCAGGAGGCTCGGCAGGGTACTGCAACATACAACATGCACCAAAATACCAGTCACTGGATAGGCGAGCCCAGGAACATGCATAACGCAAGCCAGGCCGGAAACACAAGTGGCCCTAAATAATGAGAAACGCCGCTGTAGGCAATTTTGAAGGGCCAATACTGCTAGGCTTCTCCATCAAAAATTGAGCTGCCCCTTATAATGTATAATTAAACGGGAGAGGAGATTAAGAAATCATATTGGCTTATCTATATATTACGCAGGAGCCAAGCACTTCCTGAATTCGCCATTCGTATCGAAGGTTCGCGTAACGAACTCTCCATTTAGTGAATAAAGCACGTCGAGGGCCACGTACCCGCGGAGGGAGCGAGAGTTGCAGCGTGAACTTGACATACTGGCTGTCGGCATCATCTCCAGTTGCAGGATGTAGCGTAATACTCAGCTCTGACCTAGAGAAAGAAAGCAGATACCGGATGAGTCTTTCCTCCCCGCAGCGGCTCTTCATAAGTGAAGAAACTCAGATACAACTAGTGAGCGACTCCAGTGAAACCACATCGATCAATCTTCACGAAGACATCTTCTGAAGACATCTGCCACTTCTGCTGGAAGGCTATTCCATGCATCCACTGCCCTTTCAGTAAGGTAATAATTCCTGATGGCTCCCAAAAGGCGCACTGTAGCAGAACACTAAGGTTTGCATCAAGAACAGGCAGAGCGTCTGTAACAACGGCATTACCTCTCCCCACGGCAAATGTTAAGTTCATCAAGATAAATGGACTCCAGAACCTCCAATTCCTGCGACAGGGACCTGAAACATAAGTAAAAGTTCAAGGGGGCGGAGGGCAATAAAACATCCAGGGAACCGCCGGCTTGGAGTATTACTGTATACAGTGCTGGGGGGTTATATTACTGTATACAGTGCTGGGTTATATTACTGTATACATTGCTGGGGTTATTTACTGTAATACAGTGGCTGGGGGTTATATTACTGTATACAGCGCTGCGAGGGTTATATTTTAACTGTATACAGCGGCTGGCGGGTTATATTACTGTATACAGCGCTGGGTGGGGTTATCATTACTGTCTACAGCGCTTGGGGGTTATATTACTGTATACCGCGCTGGGGGTTATATTACTGTATACAGCCGCTGGGGTATATTTACTGTATACAGCGCATGGGGGGAGGTTTACTTGTATTACAGGGCTGGGGGTATGTTACTGTATACAGGGCCGGGGGGGGTATGTTACTGTATACAGGGGCCGGGGGCGGTAGGTTACTGTATTACAGGGCCGGGGGGGGTATGTATTGACTGTATACAGGGCCGGGGTTAGTTTACTGTATACAGGTGCCAGGGGGTATTTACTGTATACCAGGGCCGGGGGGGGTAGGTTACTGTAACAGGGCCGGGGGTACTGTAACTGTATACAGGGCTGGGGGGGTAGGTTACTGTATACAGGGCCGGGGGTGTAGGTTACTGATACAGGGCCGGGGGGGGCTAGGTTACTGTATACAGGGCCGGGGGGTAGGTTACTGTTATACAGGGCCGGGGGGTAGTTACTGTATACAGGCTGGGAGGGTAGGTTTACTGTATACAGGGCGGGGGGGGAGGTTACTGTATTACAGGGCCGCGGGGTAGTAACGTATACAGCGCTGGGGGGGTAGGTTACTGTTATACAGGCCGGGGGGTAGGTTACTGCTATACAGGAGCTTGGGGGGTGGTTACTGTATACAGGGCTTGGGGGGGTATGTTACTGCTATACAGGGCTGGGGGGTAAGGTTACTGTATACAGGGCTGGGGGGTAGCGTTACTGTATACAGGAGCCGTGGGGGGTAAGGTTTACTGTATAACCAGCGGCAGCTGGGGGGGTAGGTACTGTATACAGGGCTGGGGGGTGTATGTTCTGTATACAGGGCTGGGGGGGTAGGTTACTGTATCAGGGCGATGGGGGGTAGTTTACTGTATACAGGCCAGGGGGTATGTTACTGTTACAGGGCTTGGGGGTAGGTTACTGTATACAGGGCCGGGGGGGTAGGTTACTGTTTATACAGGGCTGGGGGGGGTATGTTACTGTATTAACAGGGCGGGGGGGGTATGTTACTGTATCAGGGCTGGCGGGGTTAGGTCTAACTGTATACAGGGGCCGGGGGGGATAGGTACTGTATACAGGGCCGGGGGGGTAGGTTACGTTATACCAGGGCTATGGTGGGGGTATGTGTACTGTATACAGGGGCTGGGGCAGGTTACTGCTATACAGGGCCGGGGGTAGTTACTGTATACAGCGGCTGATGGGGAGGATGTTACTGTATACCCAGGGCTGGGGGGTAGGTTACTGTATACAGGGCCGGGGGGGCTAGGTTACTGTATACAGCACTGGAAGGTGTGAGTGTATGATTGTACGAGTGTGTGTATTTCTGTCTCTTCCAGTTATAAATTCGCCCCCCCCTTCTTCCCTATACAACAAGTTCTCACCCTTCCGCGTCTTCTTCCGCCATCTTAACCCCGGAAAACTGACGCAGTGACGTCACCACAAGCGCGTTGGTTGCCAGGAAACGAAACAAACCGGAAGAGAAGGAAAAGAGCGATAGAGGAGGAGAGACTTCCCAGTATACAGAGGCAGGGTGAGAGGACCACTCGGTATATATATATCTATATATACGGGATGAATACACCACTCCCTCGGTATATATATAGAGGCGGGATGAAATAGCCCCCCTATATATTACATATAGGAATAGGATGACTAGCCCCCTCCCTCCCGATATTATATGTATTAGGAGGCGGAAATTGGAAATAGCCCCCCCCCGATACATATACATACATATATATATATATAATATATAGAGAGATAGAGAGAGATGAGAGAGGAGAGAGGGATTAATTATGGGGTGACTAACCCCCCCTATATATATAATATATATATATATAGAGAGAGAGAGAGAGAGAGAGAGAGAGATATTAATTATGGGGTGACTAACCTCCCCTATATATATATATATAGAGAGAGAAAGAGAGACAGAGAGATATTAATTATGGGGTGACTAACCCCCTCCTGTCCCCTCCTAGAATACATAAAGAAAGGGTGAGAGACCCCCTGTGAGTGACAAGGCAGCCGAGAAGACCCTGAATGTCACGTTAACCCTGCGTGTCTCTGGAGCCCCCTGTAACGGAGAGACCTGATGTGTTATTTCTTTCCAAGCAGGATGGAGAAGTACCACGTTCTGCACCTGATCGGCGAAGGTTCCTTCGGGCGAGTTTACAAGGGCCGGAGGAAGCACAGCGGAGAGGTGATGTCTTCATCGCGGTCACGGATCCAAAACAAGGGGCCCTTGGCTCCGCATCAAAGAAAGAGAAGGCGTAGCTGGCGAGGGTCGCAGTCTCGTGTCCAGCGCAAAATCTCACCAGCTTTCTTATTTTGTAGGTCGTGGCTTTGAAGTTTATCCCAAAAGTTGGCCGCTCAGAGAAGGAACTGAGAGGACTGAAGAGAGAAATTCAGATTATGAGGGATCTCAGACACCCCAACATTGTACGGATGTTAGACAGCTGCGAGACAGAGCGAGAGGTGGGAGCCATTGAGAGATTTCACGTCACTCACGAGAGGCTCTTGTCCTGGAAAGGTGTTGGAAATGGCAGCCTCTCTGCAGTACGCTCTGTCGCTTTTTTATCCCGCAGGTTGTTGTGGTCACTGAATACGCGGAAGGAGAGTTATTCCAGATCCTGGAAGATGATGGGAATTTGTCTGAAGAGCTGGTAATTACATGGGGTGGGAGGGGAGACCTGTTACCCCCTAATTTGGGGTTTATTCAATGCTGGGGGGCCTTAGCCTGTTACCCTCCTGGGTAATCTCTGGGGTTTATTCAATGCAGGGGAGCTGGGGGCTTTACCCTGTTACCTTCTTGGGTAATCTCTGGGGTTTATTCAATGCAGGGGAGCTGGGGGGGCTTTGAGGTGTCTCTGGATGTAAGGGATGTCTGTGCCGCATATCAAGCGTCTTCTATTAGGCATTATTTGTTTCTGTAGGTAAGGGATGTCTCTGCCCAACTGGTGTCTGCACTCTATTACCTGCACTCTCACCGAATCTTGCACAGGGACATGAAGCCTCAGAATATTTTGCTAGGTAAAGATGGAACCGTCAAACTTTGTGACTTTGGGTAAGTGTGTAGTGGTCATTGAGTATACAGTGAGGGGCTGTATATATTGTACGGCATGTTTAGTACCTGTGAGTATACACTGTATGGTGTGAGGGGTAGAGGGTATGTACCATATATACTGTATGGCGTGTTTAGTACCAGTGAGTATACACTGTGTGGTGTGAGTGGTAGAGTTTATGTATATACTGTACGGCGTGTTTAGTACCGGTGAGTATACAC
>VKOC01032969.1:0-12366 GCA_009364415.1 Spea multiplicata | reverse complement strand
TCCCAGTCTCGGCTATAGACGACTACATCAAAGTATGCAGAAGCATAACTGAAGTGAGGTCTCAGAAGTTTATTCATTAACATCTGAAAGGTTGCTGGGGCTCCATGAAGTCCAAATGACAAAACTGTATATTGGTATAGACCTTCAGGGGTCACAAATGCAGTTTTTTCTTTAGCGTTTTTTGTCAACGGGATCTGCCAATAACCCTTTGTAAGGTCTAATACACTTAGGAATCTGGCCTGTGCCAGTTTCTCAATGAGTTCATCAACCCGAGGCATAGGATATGCATCAAATTTAGAGCATTAATTAAGCTTTCTAAAATCATTGCAAAAACGAACTGACCCATCTGGCTTAGGTACTAGAACTATGGGGCTAGACCATTTGCTATGTGATTCCTCAATGACTCCCAGTTCCAACATTTTTGTTACTTCTGTCTGTATTGTACTCCTTTTGCCTCAGGAATTCTATAGGGCTTTACTTTTACTATAACTCCTGGTTCTGTGATAATATCATGGCAGATTTCACTAGTTCTGCCAGGAATACTAGAAAAGACATCTTTATGTCTTGATATCATTTCTTTAACTTCCTTTTGCTGTTCAGGGGTGAGATCAGCAGATATTTTAATATCTGGGTCTGGGGATTTATCTATAGCAACCATACTACTTTCTCTATCCTTCCAGGGTTTTAGCAGGTTTATATGGTAAATCTGTTCGACTTTCCTACGATCAGGCTGTCAAACTTTATAGTTTACAGGACCTACTTGTTCAATAATCTCATATGGGCCCTGCCAATGAGATAAGAGTTTGCGTTCGGCCGTGGGAACAAGGACCATCACTCGGCCCCCAGGTTAGAAAGAACGTACTGCTGCCTGACAGTTGTAAATAACCTGTTGGCTTCTTTGAGCTTCCTCCAGATATTGTCTGACTCTGGGAGAAATTTGTGTAATGCGCTCCTTTAGTTGCTCCACATATTGAATGAAATTCTGTCCAGGTACCGTTTGTTCTTCCCACTCCTCCTTCGCTATATCTAATAAACCTCTTGGATGCCTACCATAAAGGAGCTCCAAAGGTGAAAACCCTACAGAAGATGAGGAACCTCCCGAATAGCAAACAGTAAGTATGGTATTAGAGTGTCCCAATTTTTCCAATCTCTATCAACTACTTTACGTAACATGTGTTTCAGGGTCCTATTGAATCTTTCAACTAACCCATCTGTTTGAGGATGGTACACAGATGTCCTCAAAGCTCTTATTTGTAACAAGTGACACAACTCTTTCATTAGTCGGGACATAAAAGGGGTACCTTGGTCAGTTAAAATCTCTTTTGGTAACACTACCTGAGAAAATACTTGAAGCAATACTTTTGCTATGGTTTTGGAAGCAGCATTGCAAATAGGAATAGCTTCTGGGTAGCGTGTAGCATAATCCAATATGACCAGAATATATTGATTACCCTTAGCCGATTTCTCTATTGGTCCCACAAAATCCATAGCGATTTGCTCAAAAGGGGTTTCAATAATTGGCAATGGGATTAGGGGTGCTCTTAGACGAGGCACAGTACCGCTTTACCTCTTCATATACCCCAGGCCAAAAGAATCACCTTAAAACCCTTTCCTGAGTTTTTTCTACCCCCAAGTGTCCCCAAACAAATAAGAATGGGCCAATTCCAACACTTTCCTTCTGAAGGACCTTGGTACTAAGAGCTGTTCAAGTTCTTGCCCCTCCTCTCTAATCACTCTATAAAGTAGGTCATTTCTAAGAATGAAATGAGGATACCGGTCTCTGGATGTCCCATCAACCATAGTCCCGTTAACTTCTACAATTTGGTTACGGGCATTTTGCAATGTTAAGTGATTGACTTGTTCCCTTCCAAACTGATTTAAACCAATGTCCAAATCCACAATATTAGCCTGTCCTTGGGTTTGGCCCTGGGGTTCAACCAGTATTTCGGTTGAAGGATTGGAACTAGTGCTCGGCTCTTGTAAGGCCAAACCTTCATTTACCAAAGCCATTTGTAAATTCTTAGTACCCCTATGCTTATCTTCCCTTCTCTCACGTCTCGTCTTGCGCCTTTTACAAAACAAATCTGGGTGTGCAAATGGGAAAACACAAAACGGGCTCTCCTCTAAAGACTCACACGGGGTTTGAATTAAGCTTTGAAATTGCATCTAAGAATAAGGGGATGGAGTAATTTAGGTACCACTGCAGCCACTACAGGAAATGTTTGGCCCCCAGAGCCTATGTTTACAGAGGTAGTAGGGTATGACACAGTACAGCCATGTACACAAAGTATCCCAACCTTCTTACCTGGGAGCAACTGAGACGGCTGAATGAGACTGCTTGTCACTAAAGTAACATAGTAACATAGTTCATAAGGTTGAAAAAAAGACCAAAGTCCATCAAGTTCAACCTATATACATATTGTGTCCCTACCGTGTTGATCCAGAGGAAGGCAAAAAACCCTTATGAAGCAGATGCCAATTGCCCCATACCAGGGGGAAAATTCCTTCCCGACTCCAAATATGGCAATCAGAATAAATCCCTGGATCAACGTTCTGTCCCTATTAATCTAATATCCATAACTTGTAATATTATGGCTTTCAAGAAACACGTCCAGGCTCCTTTTAAACTCTTTTATTGAGTTTACCATTACCACTTCCTCTGGCAGAGAGTTCCATAGTCTCACCGCTCTTACTGTAAAGAACCCCGTCTGTGCTGGTGTAGTAACCTTCTTTCCTCCAGCCGTAGAGGATGTCCCCTTGTTATAGATACAGTCCTGGGTATAAATAGGTCCTGGGAGTGATCTCTGTACTGCCCCCTTATATATTTATACATAGTTATTAAGTCCCCCCTAAGCCGTCTTTTTTCCAAACTAAATAACCCTAATTCTGATAATCTTTCTGGGTACTGCAGTCCTTCCATTCCCCTTATTACTCTGGTTGCCCGTCTTTGAACCCTCTCCAGTTCCACTATATCTTTCTTGTACACTGGTGCCCAGTACTGTACACAGTATTCCATGTGTGGTCTGACTAGTGACTTGTACAATGGTAGAATTATTTCCTTGTCATGGGCATCCATGCCCCTTTTGATGCACCCCATGATTTTATTTGCCTTAGCAGCAGCTGCCCGACACTGGTCGCTACAGGTAAATTTACTGTTAACCAAGACTCCTAAGTCCTTTTCCATGTCAGTCGTCCCCAGTGTTTTCCCATTTAATACATATTCCCCGCCTGGATTTTTCTTCCCCATGTGCATAACCTTACATTTATCTGTGTTGAACCTCATCTGCCACATCCCAGCCCAAGCCTCCAACCTATGCAGATCCATTTGTAATCGTGCACTGTCCTCTATTGTGTTAACCACGCTACAGAGCTTAGTATCGTCTGCAAAGATTGATACTTTACTATACAATCCCTCTACAAGGTCATTAATAAATATATTAAAAAGAATAGGACCCAAAACTGACCCCTGTGGTACCCCACTAGTAACAGTCACCCACTCAGAGTATGTACCATTAATAACCACCCTCTGTTTCCTATCACTGAGCCAGTTACTTACCCACATACACACATTCTCCCCCAACCCAAGCATTCTCATTTTATGTACCAGCCTTTTATGTGGCACCGTATCAAATGCTTTGGAAAAATCAAGATATACGACATCCAGCGATTCACCCCGATCCAGTCTTGAGCTCACCTCCTCATAAAAGCTGATCAGGTTAGTTTGACAGGACCGATCCCTTGTAAACCCATGCTGATATGGAGTCATACATTTATTTTCATTGAGATTCTCCAAAATAGCATCTCTTAGGAAACCCTCAAACAGTTTACATACAACAGAAGTTAAACTAACAGGCCTATAATTCCCCGGGTCACTTTTTGTCCCCTTTTTGAATATTGGCACAACATTTGCAATGCGCCAGTCCTGGGGAACAGACCCGGTCACTATAGAGTCCTTGAATATTAGAAATAGGGGTCTGTCTATTACATTGCTTAACTCCCTTAGAACGCGGGGGTGAATGCCATCTGGACCTGGTGATTTGTCTATTTTGATTTTTTTTAGGCGGCACTGCACTTCTTCCTGGGTTAGACAGGCGACATGTACTGGGGCATTTATCTCATCCTGCTGTATATTACCTGGCATTTCATTTTCCTCTGTGAATACAGCAGAGAAGAATATATTTAATAGATTCGCTTTTTCCTGATCCCCGTCTATAACGTCTCCCTCATTACTTTTTAAGGGGCCGACGCTTTAATTTTTAACCTTTTTACTATTTATATAGTTAAAGAACATTTTGGGGTTTGTTTTACTCTCTTTGGCAATGAGTCTTTCTGTCGCCACTTTTGCTGCTTTTATCTGATTTTTACATATTTTATTTTTTTCCCGATAGCTTCTTAGTGCTTCCTCACTGCCTTCCTGTTTTAGTAGCTTAAATGCCTTTTTTTTGCCATTTATTGCCACCTTTACATTTTTATTTATCCACATTGGTTTTCTCTTGCTCCTGACACTTTTATTCCCATACGGTATGTACTTTTCACAGTGAGAATTTAAGATATTTTGAAAAATCTCCCATTTAGTATCTGTGCTTTTGTTTTTGAGGACATTTTCCCAATTTACAGTGTTAAGGGCTTCTCTTAGTTGATCAAACTTTGCCTTCCTAAAGTTCATAGTTCTTGTGGCTCCTCTAAGAGTTCCCTTATTGAACGACAAGTTATAATTTATTATATTGTGATCACTATTTCCTAGGTGCCCTCTGACCTGCACATTAGTTACTCTGTCAGGTCTGTTGGTTAATATTAAGTCCAGTAGAGCGCCCCCTCTGGTTGGGTCCTGTACCATTTGGGACAGATAATTATCTTTACTTATAGTCAGAAAGCGGTTTCCTTTATGAGATTCACAGGTCTCGGTTTCCCAGTTTATGTCGGGATAGTTAAAGTCCCCCATAATAACCACCTCATTGTGATTTGCTGCCTTGTTTATTTGCTTTAATAATTGATCTTCTGCTGCTTCAATTATATTTGGTGGCTTATAGCAAACCCCGATCAGTATTTTATTATTTTTCTTTCCATATATTTCTACCCATAATGACTCCACATCATCATTTCCCTCACATATATTCTCCCGCAGTGTGGCCTTTAGGCTGGACTTTACATAAAGGCAAACTCCTCCCCCTTTTCGTTTTTTTCGATCCTTCCTGAATAGACTATAACCCTGTATGTTAACCGCCCAGTCATAGTAATCATCCAACCATGTCTCTGTTATACCCACTATGTCATAATTTTCTGCAGACATTATTAACTCCAGTTCGCCAGTTTTATTGGTCAGGCTTCTGGCATTAGTAAGCATACAATTTAGAGGTGTATGGTTTTTTCTCCTATCAAGCCTATCCCTATTAACTATTCTAACCCCTCCCTCCGCTCCACCCCCAGGTACATTTATATGCCCCAGCTCTCTATCTATACTATCTTCCCCTTCTATATTGTAGTTTCCCTCCCCCCCTGTTCCCTAGTTTAAACACTCCTCCACCCTTCTGGCCATCTTCTCCCCGAGCACAGCTGCACCCTCCCCATTGAGGTGCAGCCCGTCCCTACCGTAGAGCCTGTATCCGACAGAGAAGTCGGCCCAGTTCTCCATGAACCCAAACCCCTCCTTCCTACACCAGCTTCTGAGCCACTTGTTTAGCTCCCTAATCTCCCGCTGCCTCTCTGGTGTGGCACGTGGTACAGGTAATATTTCAGAAAATACTACATTGGAGGTCCTTGCCTTGAGCTTGCTACTTAAGCCCCTGAAATCATTTTTAAGGACACCCCGCCTACCTCTTACTTTGTCATTGGTGCCAATGTGCACCATGACAGCTGGGTCTTCTCCAGCACCTCCCAGTAATCTGTCAACCCGATCCGCGATGTGCCGAACTCGAGCGCCAGGCAGACAACACACTGTTCGGCGATCCCGGTCTTTGTGACAGATTGCCCTGTCTGTCCCCCTAATAATAGAGTCCCCTACTACCAGCACCTGTCTGGTCTGCCCTGTGCTCGTCCTTCCCTCCTTACTGGAGCAGACACCGCTCTGGAGGTCAGAGGCAGTGACTTGCTGCAGTATTGCTAACTCTGAACTAACATCCCCCTCATCTGCCAACCGGGCAAACTTGTTGGGGTGTGCTAGATCAGGACTAGCCTCCCTGGCGCTTTTCCCCCTACCCCGCCTTCTAACTGTAACCCAGCTAGCTGCCTGACTGTCCTGTACCTCCATCCCGCTATCCTCCCCCCCCTCTACCCGCGAGAGAGCTTGCTCAGTGAGCAGCAGACTCCTCTCCAAGTTGTCAATAGATCTCAGTGTTGCCAGTTGCTCCTCTAGACTCAGGATTTGTGCTTCCAAATGAGCAACCTGCACACATCTCGCACAGCAATATGCACCCTCGAAGCGCTGATCAAGGATTGCATACATTGAGCAAGATGTACACCTGACCGCATTGTCAAACATGGAGGACATCTTGGCAATGGGGATAGCTCAAATAACTGGCAAAAACAGACAGTAAAATGCTATATATATATATTATATGGAATCGCAAGGATTTATACTTTACCCTCCTTTTTGCTTTTTAACTCCTTCTTTGCTTGTAACTCCTCACTGTCACTTAGGAGATTCGGCCCAGCTCAGGATTCGCTTGTGTCCAAGCTAAACAACTGCAAAAGCCAATCAGAACTCAGAGAAGGTTACTTAATTAGCAACACACCTGAAATAGCCCTTAACCCCTTCTTTTGGTGTTTTGTTTTTCTTTTGTTTCAACAAAACTTTACGCTGAACACCACACAAACAAACAGTGCTCCCCTTGCAATAGATATAAATATACTCTCCTTCTTTGCTTGTAACTCCTCACTTAGAGATGTCACTTAGGAGATTCGCCCAGCTCAGGATTCGCTTGTGTGTCCAAGCTAAATGCAACTGCAAAAAGCCAAGCAGAACTCACAGAAGATAATCCACACTCCCACCATATATGAAAGTGATTTCCAGTTGTTCTGTGGCATCTCCAACATAGATCCCTCATACTGATCCCACATTAAAATTGTTTTTTTATTTATTATAGGATAAAGAAGAATTAATAAATTATTATATGATAAAGAAGTAATTTTAATATTTTAGATATCATATTTGATTGGGGGGTTCCAGAAAAAGATCATCCCATTTATCTCGTTTTCTTAATAGATTTTTTGTTAAAAATTGTTTAATGCGAAGGAATGAGAATAATTCTCTATTTGGAATATTATATCTAAGTTGGATATAAGAGAATGAGATCACTCTTTGGTCCTCCATGATATCTTCGATATTAGAGATTTCACAGAGAGTCCATTCATGGATGTTCAAATCTTTTAAGTAGATACAAAGAGTTTCAATTGGGGAGGATTCAGAAGAGCCACTGATAATGCGTAGGTTTTCCGAATTCTACGTAAGGCTTTCAATAGATCTTTCACTATAGAGCTGGTTATGCCCAATTTTTTAATTGTGTTCTTATCAAGCCAAATTAATATAAATGGATTTATTTTATTACATAGCGATTTCTCGATTTTATACCAACCTAGACTGGTATAGACCCCATGCCAATATGTGTGAGTTTTGTGTAGCATCATATAGTCTATATAAGTCTGGGTAGCCTAGTCCATCTTGGGAAGTACTCTTCCTCAAGGTGTTTTTAGGGATTCTAGGTTTATTTGCAGCCCAAACAAATGGGGAAAACAGGTTATCGAAGCCTCTCAGGATATATTTAGGAACCGTATATGGTATGGATCTAAATAGATATAGTATTTTTGGAAGTAAGTAAGATTTGATAATATTAATTCGACCCATCCATGATAATTCTAATTTCTTCCATTTATTGGTTTGGTCTTTTAATTCTTCAAGTAACATATCAAAATTTAAGGAGATTGTATCAAATACATTTTTGCTTATTTAAATACCCAAGGAATCTACCCTCTTCTGGATTTTTATCGGGTTAATCTTTTTAATAAAAGATGTTGTTGAGTTTCGCTCAGATTTAACGTAATCACTTGCGTTTTTGCTAAGTTTATCTTATAATTGGAGAAAAACAAGTACTTCTTTATTTCTTCTAGGGGAAGATAATGTTAATATACAATATCTGCATACAATATTATTGTGTGTTCCTGCAGACCTATTTTTATACCATACATCTCCTGTGAATTCCTTATAGATGCAGCAAGCGGTTCCATAGTTAAGGCACAGATCAGAGATGCTAAAGGACAACCCTGACGGGTACCATTTTTAATAGAAAAGGATTTTGAAAAGGATCTTTCCCTGGTTTTAGTATTGGAGATATAGTGGCCATCAGCATTTCAGATGGAAATTCTCCACAATCCCCTATTTCCTCAAAAAGTATTTTGAAAATTGATAGTATTATTGGCTCTAAGATTCTATAAAATAGTGCTGATAATCCATCGGGACCTGGTGCTTTCCCTGATGATAGACTACGTATAGCTTCTTCAATCTCAATGATGGAAAAAGGCTTAAAGAATAAGCTGTTCATCTGAAGTGAGTGTCAGCATTTATTATTCTGCAAGAACCATAGAAAACACAACATGGTGTCAGAAGTACAGGACTGAAGGGAGAGTTTGGTGTCTGAAAGTCTGCTATAGAGTATTCCAACAAGCTGCCATCTTGCTGAGAGCTGAATACAAAATCTGCAAAAAGCAAGGTTGGAAAACATGGAAGCTCTGCAACCACCACCAAAACTTCAGTTAACTGGGAATGTTGGATTTAAACAAAGATTTGAATTATATCTCTCTGAAATCGATGCTGACAGAAAAAGTGAGAAAATGAAATCCTCATTATTTCTGCATGTAGTGGGTGAAGAAGCACTGGAAGTGTACAATAACTTTGTGTTTCCAGAAGGAGATAATCTAAAATTAATCGCAATAATGGATACATTTAAAGAATATTGCATACCTAAAAGGAATGTCACATATGAAAGGCACAGATTTTTTACATGCATGCAGAAGCCAGGAGAAATGATTGATCAGTATGTAAATGAGCTGAGAAATCGCAGCAAAACATGTGAGTTTGGAGAATTAACAGATTCTTTAATAAAAGACAGAATTGTTTGTGGGATACCAGATAATGGACTGAGAGAAAGGCTACTAAGAGAGCAAGACCTGAATCTGGACAAGGCCTTAGCATTGTGTAGAGCAGCTGAAACAGTTAAATCACAGGCTAAAGAGTTAGTTACTGAAACATGCACTGTAGATCAACTGAGGAGTGAGCAAAAAAGTAAAATGGAGAATAAAAAGATGCAAAACAGAAAAGGAAGCAGAGTGAATATAGATAAGCAGCGAAAGCTTTGTAATAGATGTGGTACTGAACATGAACAGAGAAAATGTCCCGCATATGGACAGAACTGTAATAAATCTGGTAAATTAAATCATTTTGCACGCTGCTGCAAAAGTGCAGGAAAGCAAGTTCACACACTGAATGAAAATGCTGTAGAGGAATTCTATGTAGACACACTGCTGCAGAATGAGAAACAAACAGAGGACTGGATCCTTACACTTCAGGTGCAAAATATAAAGATGCCATTTAAATTAGATACAGGAGCACAAATTAATGTCATATCAGAGTCTGTGTTTAATCTGATGAAGCCAAGACCAGCACTACAGGAGACTAATATCAGAGTTACAGGATACTCTGGTGCAAATATACCCGTGAAAGGCAGATGTTTAGCAAAAGTGACATATAAAACTAAAGTGCACACTCTATCTTTTATTGTTGTTCCAAAAAATGTTTAAGAAATATTAGGTTTATCATCTTGTGAAAGACTGAATCTAGTGAAAAGAGTACTTGTGCTGGAAACTGGAAGTGATCCAGAATATGAAGGCTTATTGGAAGAATACCGTGATTTATTTAATGGGCAGAAAAGTGCCATTTGCACTCAAAGCAGAGCTTGATAGAATGGAAAGCATGGGAGTCATTGCAAAAATAGACGAACCAACTGAATGGGTAAATTCCCTAGTAATAGTAGATAAGAAAAATGGAAAATTACGTATTTGCTTGGATCCTCGCGATTTAAATAAAGCCATAAAAAGAGAACATTTTAAGTTACCTACTCGCAAAGAGATCATGTCGCAATTTGCGAATGCTAAATATTTCAGTAAATTAGATGCTTCCTCTGGATTTTGGCAATTGAAGTTGGATGAAGACAGTTCAAAGTTGTGTACGTTCAACTCACCATATGCCAGATACAGATTTCTGAGATTACCATTTGGTATTGCATCTGCCCCAGAAGTATATCACAAAACTATTCACATGCTATATGAGCACATTGAAGGTGTGGACACATCCATGGATGATATTATCATATGGGGAACTACGAAGGAAGAACATGATTCTCGTCTCAGGAAAGTTCTAGAAGCTACTCGACAAGCCAACTTGAAGCTAAACAAAGAAAAATGCCAATTAGGACTAAAAGAGCTGAAGTTTGTTGGAGACATCATCAGTGATCAAGGTGTAAGGCCTGATCCCATGAAGATATCGGCAATAAAATACATGAAGAAACCGCAAAACGTAAAAGATGTGCAGAGGTTTCTAGGAATGGGAAACTACATGGGAAAGTTTATACCCAACCTGTCAGAGAAAATAGCACCGCTGAGATGGTTACTAGAAAAAAAGAATGCATGGAACTGGAATCATGAGCAAGAAACAGCGTGGCAACACTGAAAGGAAGTGCTTACGCATGAACCGGTGTTAAAGTTTTATGATCCTGCTAAAGCCATTAAAATATTGTCTGATGCATCACAAAATGGAATAGGAGCAGTTCTACTACAAGACCATGATAGTACCTGGCAACCAGTAGCATATGCTTCCCGCTCCATGTCTGGTGCTGAAACTAGATATGCTCAGATAGAGAAAGAACTTCTTAGTATCTTGTTTGCATGTAACAGATTTCATCAATTTATTTCAGGACAATTGGTAAATGTGGAAACTGATCACAAACAGTTGATAGCATTGTTCACAAAGTCTCTCAATGACTGTCCTTTAAGGATTCAAAGAATGATGATCAAATTGCAACGTTATACCCTAAAGGTGACATACACACTAGGGAAAATGATGTATACGGCTGATGCATTGTCCAGAGCAGTGGATGAAAGAGCTGGTCAAGATGACAAATTGGCTGAAGAAATTCAAGCTTACGTGGATATGGTCACCTCAGCTATGCCTATTACAGATGCAAAGATGCAGATGATCCGTCAAGAAACAGAGAAAGATTCTACTTTGGATAGAGTTCAACTTCGGCTGAGAATGTGATTCGATGCATAAAGTCAGTCTTTGCTAGACATGAAATTCCTCAAGAAGTGTTTACTGACAATGGCCCACAATTTGCCAATGCCCGATTCACACAGTTTGCCAAAGAATGGGAATTTGTACATACTACATCAAGCCCATATTTTTCACAGTCCAATGGACTAATTGAAAAGTCTGTTGTCAAAAAACTAATGCAGAAAGCCGAAGACAGCAAAAGTGAGTTTTATAAAGCGCTGCTTGCATATCGCAGTGCGCCACTAGCATGTGGTTACTCGCCTGCACAACTTCTTATGGGAAGACGCCTGCATACTAATCTACCTATGAAGGATGACCTGCTTGCAACAAGGACTGATGCACAGGTAAAGCAGTTTAAAGAGAATCAGAAGGAGAATCAGAAAGTCTATTTCAACTCAAGAGTCTTTACCTGAGGAAGGTGTAGTGATATGTGCATATTAAAGGACTGTTACTTTAATAGGCAGGGGATTCCCTGAGTAGGAGGGTTTATGTGAGGACATTTTGATGTTAGTTGAGCAAGGACTCTACCAGTGATGTTACTGATTAAAGAAAAGCTGTTCATCTGAAGTGAGTGTCAGCATTAATTATTCTGCAAGATCCATAGAAAACACAACAATATAGAGTGTATCGGGGCAGATAGAAAAGGCTGGTCAGACCTTCTGCCCCAACGCCCCACCGGGTCTCGATCTGCCTCTAAATGAATGTTGTATCTCGTGTTATCAGATTCCATTTATATCTCCTGGATTTATTCCCCTAATTATTTCTTTATATAAAGCCAAATGAACCAGTAACGCTTTTCTTTATAAACCAACTTTATAACCCAGAGAAACCACAAACCCCGCCGTGCTTTCCTACGCCGTGTCTGTGACCCGCGCTCTTTATATGTTTTCTAGAGAGCGGAGCATCTGGAGGAGACCGAGGCCGCCGTGGGCTGTGGATATCCGTCGGGCTCCTTTGTACAGCGGGTGGTCTTCTAGGCTGTTACAGTTTCTATCGCCAAAGGTGAGTCCCCCACACCGGCAGCACGGGCCGCGTCTCAGCGCAAGCAT